>SNVD02008117.1:0-31950 GCA_013180625.2 Boswellia sacra | reverse complement strand
GAATCGCCGCCGCCGCTCGCGAGCTCCGCGCGAAAAGCCACGAGAAGCAGCTGGTGAGAAGCACGCCCACGCTCGCCCAGCTCAGACTCCAAGTGGCCGATTTGCGCGCCCACGCACGCACGCAGCTCGCGACTCAGAATAACCATCTCATTGCTCGTCACCATCATCCGGAGTGCAATCATATTGCATCCCGGTCGAGATTCCTCATTGAAGATGGGCTCAAATTCTGGCCGCCCACACTGACGCCCCTAGTTTGAGCTCGCTGCAGCTGAGCTAATATCACCCTGGACGAACTCCGCCTAACGCCAACTCGTCCTCGAGTCAGTTGATCAGCAGGCAAGGCTTAGATAAGTAAACTTGAGATGCGCTCAACTCCCTCGTCGCTTCTCTTGTGACATCCTAGCCCGGCACTCTCGGAACCGCCAGCAGAGCCTAGCTAAGCAGAGCTGACACGCGCCCATTGTCGTCTTGCGCTCTGCCTACAAAACAAGACCAAACTAGTTGGCCCGACAGTGAGTTTCGCCTCTCTCACTCGTCGATATTTTTCGCATCGCCAACTCGTATGGTCAGCCAAGATTTATAGGTTGAATATTGGCTCACTCAAACGGATCACGCCCCGACATTCTTCTCCAGCACAACACATAACAAGCACACAGTGTCAAATTGGAGGCACTCCGATGATGGTCGCATCCTGAGTTTTCGCCTCGCCGGATTGGATTGTGTGTGAGAAATTTAATCGTGACGGAGTTTGTTAAGGCGTGCTTCAAGGTCAGCGTCAGCCGCAGTACTCGCTCCAACGGTGGCTGCCGTTGGCTGCTTGTCGGCTTGAGCCGGTTTGGTGGCGATAGTCTGCTTCCCCGTAGAGGGCAGTGTCGATAGTGTCTGGTTCATTTCGATGCCGAGTTCGTCCAGCACCTTGTTTACAACCTGCTCGCTTTCTTGCTCGTCAGTATCCTCTTCGAAGACGTCGTCCATGACATCGTTTATCATCTCCTCCTTCATGTCTACCATATCTGTCTGTTTCTGGAACTCATGTATAATGTGCTGTATTTGTGGTAGGTTCATTTGACGGTTCATCCTAATGAGTCCCTGAGTAACACCACGCATCGCTGATGCCATACTGTTTTGTGACTTAAGGGTGGCTGTCTTCAAAGAGATAGCTTGTAAGTTGGCCTTCATTATATTGAACTTCTTCACCTGACTTTTGGTGCGTACAAGGTCTTTGGCCATGATTTTCACCGAGTCCATTTCGTTCTTTCTCGCTGCGTTTCTTATGTCGTTGGCTAACTTCACCTCTTGCTGTTCCATTCGCCCTTTCTCTCGTTCCAGCTCACGTATGGCCCTATCAATCGCCCTCTTATTTTCTCTTAGTATCTCATCGGGGGTCTTACGCGACCCAAACAAAAATTGCATCATCTTGATGAGTTACTCAAAGTGGTTTAAGTGTGATCCAATGGAAACGATTGAGGTCTGGTTGTAAATCACAATATGTATTTGGAATCTAATGAGCGATTTGTTTCGTGGGTGCTAAATCTAATTCCATTAGGGGTGATGTCGAGTGCAACATGTTCCAAGAATAGATACCAACAGCACGCACACCGACTGTTTACACTTGACAACAGCTCGGAATCTCTGCACAAACTTTCTGTTATTTATCCCCAGCACGTACTCGACGCTGGAAGTGCGACGGCGCTCCTTTTCGGCACGCAATCTCTCTCTCTGATCTGTCAATGTCAATGCCGATGATCCACCTATCATTGTGATGTATTTTGTCAAAATTAACATATCGACAGCACCTGGATAATCCCGATCTTTTGTTATTGAACTACTGGTGCAGCCTGCCATTGATGCCTTGATAGATTTTGTCTCGAGTTTTCAGGGTTGCCGGTGCCATGGACGAGACTGTGGTTGATGTCGAAGAGAAGGAACCGAAGCTAACATACGAACCCATACTGAATGATGTCAGTGTCTCTGTACAGAATGATTCCATCACAGCTGCTTGTCTACATGCCAAATTCATCATAGTCGGCTATAAGTCTGGTCGAATCAACATCTACGACCATCAAGGTAACAAGATAAATGCCCGGGATCTCTGTCTGCATGTGAAATCAGTCAATTGCATAAGCATAGATAGAAAAGGCGACTATTTTGTTAGCTGTAGTAATGAGAGTCTAGTTGTGTATGGACTCTGTGATGATACTCATAACCATGTTGCTATGCTGGATAGGCCAGTCAACGTTGTGGCGATCGATCCTGAGGGAGGAAAGAGGTATGTCGCCGGTGATGACAGACTAATCTTAC
The DNA here is from genome assembly GCA_013180625.2 of Boswellia sacra. Classification (NCBI taxonomy): domain Eukaryota; kingdom Viridiplantae; phylum Streptophyta; class Magnoliopsida; order Sapindales; family Burseraceae; genus Boswellia; species Boswellia sacra. The sequence goes on along the minus strand of SNVD02008117.1, from coordinate 29,649 downwards.
ATGATATTAAGGTCAACTACATCGATAAGCTTAAAGGCAGTAAACCTTATGTGATGCTCTACAAAGATAAGCAGCCTATTAGATCCCTTTCTTGGCACGGAAAATTCATAGCTTGTGCAACTGACAAGGCCATCCTTGTCTACTATGACCCACCACGCGAGAGGAACTCTGTGATCACTAGAATCAAGAAAGATGAAGATATCATCGGCCAAGATCCGGCTCAATTCTCCTGGAAGAACTCGCGTACCTTCCTTGTAGGATGGGGGAATTCAGTCAAGATTTGTTTGATCAAGGAAAGATCCCAGTATGAATTCAATGATCGAGTGCCCAGATTATATGTCGAGGTCATTTCGATGTTCGACACCGATTACCTGATCCATGGTCTAGCACCACTGGGTGAGAACCTTCTCACATTGACCTTTCGACCACTAGATTGCGAGTTGGGCTCCGACGAATCTCAAGTGCAAGTTCTCGAGGTCTTCTCTAACCGTTACAACGAGCTTTCCAAGGACCGCATAAAGCTGCGACCGGATCAAACCAGGGTGAAGCTCAACGACGAGCCTATGTCGAGGTATTCAAGATTATTGAGTTTGCATGCGGACAATATATACTTGATTGTTTGCCCACAAGACATAATATCAGCAAAACCAAATGATGATGATGACCATTTCGAATGGTTGATTAAGCATTCGAAGCTCGAAGAATGCTACGATTTCGCAAAAACAAGCAAATGGCCAAAAAATTGAAGAGGCACTCGCTGAGGGAAGTAGAGGAACTGTTTATGAATCATCTACTTGGACAGGACAACTCTGAAGAATTTGCTCGAGCGGCGAAGTTGTGTGCCTCAATATGTGATAGCGATCAGAATAAGTGGGATGATGCAATCAATAGGTTTCTAGAATTGAATCAACTCAGTCAACTGTTGCCGTATCTGCCTAAATGTTTGAAAAAAGAAAGTTATGATCTCATACTTGACGAGTGCCTCCGCACAGACTCAATCAGTTTCTTCAAGGCCATCAAAGAAATCCCAAGTGATCTGTACTCACTCAAGAAAATCATGGACAATGTCATAGATCGTCTAAACAATGATCCGAAAAATCTTGTGCTCAATGAAGCTCTGGCGGAGCTGTACACAAAGAGTGGAAAACTTGAGGAAGCTGTGCAAATCTACTTGGACTATAACGATCGATCGAAGATATTTGCTTTGATAAGATCCAATGGCTTAATATCTAGCCTCGAAAAAAATATTGACAAGCTGATGCAAATCGATGCGAGCGAGACATCGCAACTGCTCGTTGAGAACATCGACTCTGTGCCCATCAAGTCTGTGGTAACCAGGTTGAAGAAGTACAAATCGCAGAAATATCTGGTGACATATCTACATAAACTCACTATGAAAAGTCCAGAGAGCAGTATTGAATATCATGACCTCATGGTGAGGTTGTACGCTGATCACCAGCCAGCGCTCCTACTAAACTTCCTCAAGCTTTCGACGAGCTACCGTCTGGAGGAAGCCTTGGATATTTGCAAAGAGAAAAATTTGATAAAAGAAGTAGTCTTCCTGTACAGTCGCATGGGTGATCTACGCGAGGCTCTGCGCTATATTGTGGAAGAGAAAGGCGATGTTCACGAGGCTGTAGAGTTTTGTAAGGATAATCAAGACCCGGAGTTGTGGCAAGATCTCATAGGCTACACAGTCGAAAAAAGACCAGAGTGCATAGGCATTCTGCTGAAGAGTATCGGCGCACATATTGACGATCCCGCACAATTGATTGACAAAATACCACCTGGCTGCGAGATTGATGGATTGATGCCGGCTCTACGTCAGATTCTTCAAGATTATGAGTTACAAATTGAGTTGGAGAAGAGTTTACGCAAGTTACAAGCCGAAGACGCCTTCAAGTTATTAGAGAAGCAAATCAAACTTCAGTCAAGAGGTATTCTAATCAAAGAGGATCGTCTCTGTGACCAGTGCAATCAAGTGCTGATTCCTGATCATTTGCGCGACGAAAATCACCAGCAAAGCTCTGAGGTTGTGAAGTCGGACCAAACCACTTCGAATGATATAGTGGTGTTCGGATGTCACCACGTATTCCATGAAGATTGTTGTACCGACACCAGCTCATCTCCATTTGGTCCTCAGCCAGACGACCAGGTACGGAGTTATGTGTGTTTCTGTCTATCAAACAACCTGAATACAACAGATGGCCACTCACTCGAGAGAGATAGGGTTGTGCCATGAAAGTTTAATTTTAATCAACGAGGTGCGTTTCGAGCTAAAACCTTCTCGGTTCTTCATAGGATACGCTCAACAATCCCGTGCAACATATACTGCTGGCTTTGTCATGATGTGTGAAAACTCTCTGATTTGGCCTCTGATTCATGAACAATTGCTTTATCCACGGCTGCCGTCTATACTGTTCATGAGACAGCTGCTTAGCTTTTGTTCGTGTGAGAGCCAAATGAATTTTCAATCTAGATACTTGAGACACTCATAAGTCACGCTGTCTATCTTCTTCGATGTGTCAGCATCGTGGAAAAATTATACCTCTGTTTCCTCATAAGTCTTTCTCTGCAGGTCTCTGATGTAAGTGCTCCTCAGTCTGAGGAAGAATGGTTTTCAGTTGATCGATCTTTCACCCATATGACATCACAACAGATAGGACTTGTGAATGGGACTGTGACCTTTGCCAAGAAGATCTAGTTAAGTCATAACCTGTCTGTCGTATCTGATGTGTCGCCAAGACGTCATGTGACACGTAAGCAAATAACTATTGTTCAGCCTATGCCTCAGCTATGGTGAGTCTCTAAGAGGACAAGAGCTCTAGGATAAGTCACGCACATGAGAAATTACAATCTCATGCCTAGCAGTGAATCAAGGGGCGCGGCTTATGTAATAGAAGTTGGCCAAAACCACAAAGGCGCTCAAAATCCACGAGGCGAACTGTAACGAAGGTGAGCAGTATGAATTTGTGAGTTGAGCCAATCGGTGGGTTAGTGTCAAGGTAGAGGTTATTGGTGTCAGACTGGATTGAATGTCAGGCATGATTTCAGCAAAAAGATCAATGAAGGATTACACTCACCTTGAGACAAAAGAGCCAGGAAATTTCAGAGAGCCCATAGAGCGCGAAGCAGTACATAGGCTTGGGCGAGTAGAACTTGAGGATTGTCGCCCAGCGCAGTTTGGTTTTGGGACTTCCGGTGTCTAGAGCCATGGCTCGCGTGATGAGAGTGTAGATGTGGAAGTTGAGTGAGCGGGTGAAGGCGGCGCTGGAGAAGAAGATGGTTGTGAACAATGTGCCGGCGCACTCGGTGACGATGAACTCGAACTCGACTGATCGGCTCCTGGTCGTGCCTATGAAGTAAATTAGGACGATAGTGTAGGCGAACCAGCAGGAGAAGATCATCGTGAGCTGCGCCACTACCATTCTATTGTAGCCCCGAACCATTCCAAAGTGGTCGACGAGTATGGCTTGAATACTGGAGATAGCCATCTCGAGCTCGTGGCCGCGTTGCAGATTTTCGCTACTCTCGGCGCCCATGCGAATGGGATTCGCATTGTTGAGCCGCTCGATAAGATCTGTGTGGCTCATGCTAGAGCTCTCGGGAACTTTGCGTTTCAGTCCAAAGTCGGCCTCGTCCAGGTCGAGCTGACCAGCCAGTCCGTACTCGAGCTCGTCATAGGACTCCTGGCTGCTCTCGTAATGGTCATCATTCTCTTCAGCACTGTACTCATCGAAAACTATCTGTTCGACCGTTCGGTACTCTTGTTGCTCGCCATCGATGACATGGTCAACTGGACTGCTCTCGTCTCTGAGTGTTTTCGCCCTCAACCCCGACGGCTTCGGTTTGCTGTCTGTGTCCAACTCGAGCATGTGGATAAAGTCGTGTGTTAGCTGTGCAGTGTCGCGTGCATCTTGGAGGCGTTCGATGAGGTGCAAAAGTTTGCGCTTTATCTCGGAGGCGTTGATGATAAGGTCGGCGGCGGCGAGTGACAGGAGGTAGAGCTCGGCCAAGAAGAAAGCGGTGAACTCGAAGTACCAGAAGTTGTTGACTGCCAGATCGGCAATGAGTCGCGCGACACTGTAGGCATTCAGCTGAGGTATACCGCCGCTGTGTATGGAAATCAGCGCCGGTATCGAGTCGATGGGAGTTTGGTGTGCGAGGCGCTCAGGTGCCAGGTAGATGTGCGCATAGGGCAGACTGGCGGTGGCGGTGCCTTCGGGATCGGTACTGTGAGTGCGGTGAACACTGGCGTTCCTTTGTTCTTTCTGGATCCACTCGACACAGGCGGGATAGCTCATCTCGAAGCCCAAGTTTGAAATCACTGCGCCCAAGAGACTGTAGTAGATGAGGGCGATGAAGAAAAACACAAACACTATGGAGGCGAACAGTATCCACCTGTTGAAAAGGAGCAGTAGGCGCATGCTCTCGCTGGTGCGATTGGGCCGCAGGATCCACAGACTCTGGCCAGACTCGAAGGGGCTGCGCAAGTAGAACACGGGATTTGGGTGCTCGCTCAGATGAGGCTCAATCTGGAGGCCTCTGGGTCGTGTCTCTTGTGTGTGGCGTCGAAACACTTCGTCCAGCTCCGAGAAGGCGCTCTTGCCTTGAGGCTGCTCGCTGTGCAAAGGCGTTGTGGCTGTTCCTTCGGCGAAATGCGACCCGCTATGCGGCTCGAAGCGGACGGTGGCCATGTCGAGCTGTTTGGCAGTGGAGGCGAGCTTGAGCTCGCTGGCCAGCACCTCTTCGTAGTCGTAGAAGAGGAACTCGAGGGCGTAGAACTTGAAGCGCGGCATGGCAATGTGGACGATGTAGCGGTGCAGGATGAAGGTGACCAGGAATATCATGATGACGCGGACGCTGATGCGATTCGTGCGCCCAATGAAGCGGAAGCGGCCCGGCAGGTAGCAGTCGAGATAGTGATAGGGGCGGAGGGCATGGGAGCCGATGAGCTCGATGGCCACGTAGCGGACAAACTCGAACGCGTAGATGGCCGTCAGGAGCCAGTACTTGACGCCGCTCCAGCGCCTGAACTGGGCCAGCTTGCGCCAGGCCACCGAGTTGGCGGCCAGCGAGCTCGCCAGCGAGGCCGTCGACTTGCGACGGGCCGTGCGACGAGGCTCGATAGTTTTGGTGCCGCCGGCGACTGTCTTGATGCCATACAGCTGCTCCGGGCGACTGTGAGTCTCGGGCGCCCCGCGGGCCTGCAGCCGGTCAAGCTGGGCGTCTGACTCGATCGAGGCCGCCGATAGCTTGAGGTTGTCGCTCATCTGACGCCTCAGGATGCGGTACATGTCGAGCTGCACAATGGTGAACCTCATCATGTAGGGGATCGACGAGCACTTCCGGTCGGCGGGCGGCCCAACGCGCGTGGGCGCCCACGCGCAGTTCTGAGTCATGGCCGTGCGCTGGCAGGCGGGCCGGTTGCGCAACTAGGCCATCCGAGTGGGCGGCATTCTCTTTGAACGATCTTGAGCTCACGCGGGCTTGAAGGGGAGCCGACGACTGGGTGGCATTTGAGATGCGAGCGATGGAGCGAATGAATGAGCGATCTAGTGTGCTTGCGTTCCGGGCGAGCCGGGGAGGGCAGAGCATAACTTTGATATAGCGATAAGTTCAGCTGCCAGCATAAGCGCATTCAAGTGACGATGTCGACGGGGGCGGTCGGTCGCGCATGAGGCGCACGCCGTCTAGCCAGTCGGCGAAGGTCAAACCCAGTGATCTGGGGCTGAGTGATGCGTGTCGGCCGCGTACGACTTGTGGTATGTTGCATGATAGTTGCGCAATCAACACGAGTCCATGACGGTCGCAAGATTTCGGCCACGAGCTCGACGTTGACTCGCACGCAATTAGCAAAGGCCCGAGTCGCCCCGGCAACTTTGGCGCGCGTCCGATCGCTGGCGCCCACGCGGCTGGCGCTCGGCACCGGTCTGTCCGCTGTAAAGTTATCGTTTCGTCAATGGGCGCCACCGACGAGGACGACGACGACGACGACGCCGCCGCGTGGAGTTCACGAACACCGACAGCTTCCACTTTTGGTGCGCGTGCGCCCTAATCGTGTATCGAACTGCGACGCCCGCTCGACAGGCGTGTAAACACGTAATCAAATGTTTATAACACACACGCCCAGTGCGCCTACACTGGCGAGCGAGCCCGAGCGCGTGCGCATGGCGGGCGTGTCGCCAACCGGAGAGATGTTTATGCATGAGGCCCGCCGGCGAGGCTGGTGCCGCCGCGGCGACAGGGCCGCTCGAGGCGATCGAGCCAGCGCGACCACAAGTCATTGAGCGCCGACCGGCTCGCTAACTGTGTGTGTGGCTAGTGGCGCATGGCGTCGGCGTCGTGCTGACGATGTCGTGGTGACGGCGAGCCGACAAATAGTGGCGACACAAAGCTCTCGCCCGCCAGCCTCTGCTACTGTTGGCGACACTTAATCCCTGTGTCAGCCAGCAAGCTGATGGCGCGCGCTGCACCTCGGCGTAGTCGTCTCACGACGGCGGCCGTCCGCTCCAACACCCTGGCGCTTCATGACTGGCGCCATCCTGTTCGTTGGCGTAGTCGTGGTCTTGGTTGCAGCAGTGTGACGGCCGCCACGGTTCCACTGTTCGATCGGTTATCAATCTCGCACGCCAGTTGCGGGATTAACTGCTCGCCACTAGGCGACGCGGCGGCGCGCTCGCTGATTGCAATCTGTGCGCGCGCTCCCCAAAGGCTCGCTGTGGTCTGCGCCAGCACGCGCGCTCTCGCTCGGGACAATGTGTTGACACTGGCGACGGGCGGGCGCCGGCGAACGGCTCCCATCGTTGGCGATCTGTCTGAGAAGTTTCTGGCTCAAAATAAAAGCTTCTCGAGATAATTGGCGCCGACCTGAAAGCTGCCCAAGTTGTCGAGTTGCGCGTAACAAGTGGTCGTTTCGTTGGTGGTCTCGGTTCCAGAGAGTTGCACCTCGCACACACACACACACACACTCGCCAATCAGGCCCACCTCTGCACTCGCGCAGGCCCACACTCGACACTCACACAAACCGAGAGTCGCGAACACACACAGTCGTCGCCGGAAACTCTCAGCTACTCCGGCAAGGCGCCCATTTGTGTGGATCATGCGGAATTGGCGCGACTCGGCGCTAACGCTACGCCTCAAATGACAACTAAACTCGAAGCGAATGAACCGCCGTTCAAAGTGGAGGCTCAAGAATCTGACCCGCTCGCCAGCAAGCGCGACAAGCAAACCAATGCGAACATCAACACCAACCCACACTTCAACACAAACAGCAACAACAATGACAACCACAACGACAACGACATCGACAACAACGTCGACGACGACGACGACAACCACAACAAGTTCGGCAAGCACATCATCGTCAAAGCGGCCCGAGCTAGCGGCAGCTTCTCGGCCGTCTACGCAGATCACATCCAGCTGTCCGACTTCGTGGGCCACCACGGCGCCTACCAGTTCTCCATCACAGTGCTCCTCTTTGTGCGCTATGTGCTGCTGGGCCTGATGGCCAACAGTGGGCCGCTCATGACGCCCGACGTCACCTTCTACTGTGCGCTGCCCCGCCAGGAGATCCTCCTCATCATGCCCAACATAAGCACCCTGTCCGAGCGCGAGCAGGAGCTCGAGATCAAGGAGGAGTTCAAGCAGATCTGCCAGATCGACCTCCATCTCTACAAGAACGTCAGCCAGCTCAACAACGCCACCACCCGCAGCCAGGCGCGCACCACCTCGTCGATCGTGGTGGCTGGTCAGCAGCAGGATCACCAACAGCAGCACCAGCACCAGCACCAGCAGCACCAGCAGAAACAACAACAGCTAAACAGTCAGCAAGCGGCCAACAGCACGACGCCCGAGATGGGCCGCATACGCGAGTGCACCGACTTCACGTATCAGCTGGCCCAAGACCAGGGCCTCACTATGACGAGCGAGTTCGACCTGGTGTGCGAGCGCGACTGGCTGCGCTCGCTCTTCCAGTCGCTGCTGTCCGCCTCCATCGTCGTGGCGCACGTCTTCTGGGGCACCTTCTCCGACAAGTACGGCCGCTTCCAGGCGCAGCGCATCTGCCTCGTCATCTCGCTCTTCGCCGGCCTCTTCTCCATATTCGCCCTCGACTTCTGGACCTTCACACTGGCGCGCGCCCTCTGCTCTTTCGGCGACCTCGGCATGGTCGTCTCGCAGACCACCACCGTGGTCGAGCTCGTCGGCTCCAAATATCGCGGCCTCTCCGTGGCGCTCGTCAACTTCGGCTACGCGCTCGGCGTCTCGCTGCTCCCCTATGTGGTGGCCTACTTCGAGAACTTCCGGGCCGTGGTGGCCTTCACGCTGCTCTGCCACATGGTCACCATGCCCTTCGTGCTCGCCACCAACGAGTCTGTGCGCTGGCTCCTCACCAACCGGAAGTTCGAGCAGGCGCGCAAGGAGCTGAGGCGCATAGCGCGCGCCAACCAGTCGTGGCAGTCGTTCTGGCGCTCGTTTTTGCCGCGCGCTTCGGAAGCCCAACGAGACTCTAAGAAGCTAGACCAACCCAAGGAGGCGATCCAGACCAAGTCCACCGAAAAGGCCAGCTCGAGGGCCTCGCAGCGCCGGAAACAGCGCCGCAGGCGCCAGAATGAGGCCTACGAGCTGATGTTCAAAGAGTTTGTGCGCCAAATTGAGTCGCAGAATCTGTGCGACCCAACCACAAGTCGGCCGCCCTCGAGCGCACACTCGACGGGCGCCGCGCAGGCGGCGAGCGCGCGCCGCAGGCTACAGGTGCCCGAGATCTCGATCGTGGTCGAGGGGGCCGACAGTCGGGCCGCGCCCCCCAGCCAGTCGCCACTCTTGGGCGCTTCTGCGAAAGCGGACCGGACGACGCCCAGCTCAGACTCGGCCAGCAACAGGTCGCTCGAGCTGAGCTCTAGCCCCACCGGAAGTGGCCGGCCTCGCGCGCAGAGTTGTGGCCAAATCTCCGACGGCGCGCCGGCGGCGAGTCAGCTCGTGTTTGCGGGCGCGTCGTTCGACGACTGGCCGACGCGGGGTCGGCTCGAGGCGAAGCTGAAGACGCTGACACTGCCGCTGCCGGTGAGCCGCGACTCGAGCACCTGCGGAGAGGAGCTCGACGAGCTCGATGAGGACGAGGACACTTACACAATTAGTCAACGACTGGCGCGCGGCCGCTCGCACGCGGCCCGCCCGCAGCCCGACTGCATCAATCTGGTCACGCATCAGCTGAGCTTCGTCGGCCGGGTGAGTCGGCTGTTCAAGGACAAGCGGCTGATGATCGCCGTGTTCACCATCGTCTACACAACCTTCAACTCGGAGCTCCTCTACACCTCCTTCATCATCATCAACCTGGAAGTGGGCGAGGACGTGTACCTGAACTACATCCTGGGCGGCTGCATGGAGGCGCTGGCCGCCATCATGGCCAGCCTGTTGCTCTCCTACGCACCCAGGCGCCTCTCGCTCATCGCCTTCTGGCTCCTAATCTCCGTCTCCAGCTTCGGCCTGGCGCTGGCCCACATCGACTCCACCTGGGCCGTGTGGATGTTGGCCCTGGCCAAGTTCTCCCAGTCCTGTCTCAGCTCAATCGCCTCAGTGGCCGCCTACGAGAGCTTCCCGACCTTTCTGCGCCAGTCTGGCTCGGGCCTGGTCTTCACGCTCGGCATGCTCGGCTCCGTCTTTGCACCGCTCATTTTCGCCGAATTCGACGACCACGCCGGCATGGACCGCGTCCTCATGACTTTCTCCTTCTCCTCTCTCACCGCCGCCATCCTAATCTACCTATTCCTCAACGAGACGCGCGACTGCGAGCTCATGTGATAGCCTTACACTGGTTCGTTGGCTCGCGACCAGCCGATGTGTTATTGACACCCTGCTCATCTGCAAACCTCTAATTAAGCGGGCACCCAGTCCAGCCCTTTGTCTGGTCCCCTCTTCTTGCGCAACGAAACCAGCGATGAGCTTTCCCGACCCAGTGATTGCGCAATAGTGTTCGAGATCAATGCTACCAGCACCTCGAGGAGTAGATTGAGCAAGGGCCACGGTTGCGCAACAAGCGAGCGCAGAGGGGGCGCGCTAATGCAAATGGGGGCGCACACTCCAGATGACGTTGTCGAGCGCTGGACTGATTGCGCACAACATTGTCAAGCTCAACACGAGTACGAGGTCCTCGTGAGCACGGCCAAATCTCGAGCGATCCTTGCATTCAATGCCAGCCAACGCTGCCGACGCCGCCCCGACGCTCGTCTTATCTTTCCGACTCGAGCGACGCGTCGCTCTGGGCGTGTGGGAGTTAGCGGGGAGTTAGCGTCATGCCCGGCGCTCGTCCAGCGTCATGGATGAGATAAAATTTGGCGCCGATATTTCCGCCGCGAAGGCGACATGCCGCTGTCATCACACGACCGATTCAATCCTCGGATGTCTGCAGCAAATTGAGCGCCTCCACGATCTGTGCTCTCTTGTCTTGAGTCGCATCTTGATCTCGCCGTCCACAACAAGTGACTTGCGTGCAGCTGCGAGCTGCCAAGCTCACTCGTGATATGGGTTCGGCCGTAGCCCGCGGACCGTATCTGCCACGCTGATTAGTCTTGCCTTCCAGCCCACTGACCCAGTGCCCCACACCAAAATACACAAACCTGTCGCAACTACTGTTAAAACCAACCACTCATTCGTATCGACCTGCCTCGCAGAAGACAGTCTCGGGGACCAGCGCCAAATACTAGGCGCCGACTCAACACCAAACATAGCCATGCATGACACTGACACCAAGTCGCAGACAACATCACAAGCAACAGCCAACGCGCCCGTTGCCGGGGACTTAGACAGCAAGAACAACAATCGCAACGAGAACAACAACAACAACAACAACATCTCAAATGGAGTCACACCTATGCAAATCGGCGACGAGGATGCGGCAGCGGCCAGCCTGGTGCCGGTCAGTGATGCCGTCGACAACCAGCCGGTCAAGATTGCAGAGCTCCTAGGTGAGTTCGGCCTCTACCAGCTGATGCTAACCATACTCTCGTTCGTCAGGTATTCTTGCACCGCCTTTATGACAAACACGGGCCCTCTGCTGGCGCCCACGATTCCTTACTCATGCCACCCACCCGCCTCTATTGTGAGCCAAATCAAATACCCATCCAACTATGCGCCCAACAACTATTCGCTTTACTTAAATAACAAGTGTCAACTAGAACTCATCAACAACCAAACGTTCCGATGCACTAACTGGAGCTATAACCAAACCGACTTTGGCCACACGCTCACCGACGCCTTCGATCTAGTCTGCGACCGCGACTGGCTCCGCTCGGCCTTCCAGAGTTGCGTGTCAGTGGGCGTCGTGGTGGCTTGCGTCATGCTGGGTTCTTTTTCGGACGAGTTCGGGCGCCGTATGACATTGCGCGTATGTACGGTTGTCACCCTGTGCGCCGGTCTCATCTCCTGCTGGGCACCCAGCTTCAAAATCTACGCAATATCGCGCGCTATATCGACTATGAGCGACCTCGGCATCGCCGGATCCGTCTACACCATCATCGTGGAGACGTTTGGGAAGCATCGCGGGACCGTCTGTCTCATTGTCTTCACAGGCTGGTCCATGGGAGTCATGGTGATGCCTTGGATCACCAGCTACTTCCTCGACTTCCGAAAAGTGATGATCTTCACGATCACCAGTCATATAATCACATTGCCAGGGCTTCTCATGGTTGGCGAGTCGGTCAGATGGCTCCTGGTGAACGGGCGCTTGGCTGAAGCACAGGCTGAGGTTCGCCGAGTCTGCAGGTGGAACTCGGTGAAAGGCGCTGCTTTAGCCAAGGTTGAGTGCGCATTTCACGAATCAACAACCAAGTACTTGAAGATTGCAAACAAGAATGCACTTGCGAATGCAAAGGAATTAGCCAACTCCGAATCAAATGTCGGGGAGAAAGGCATTTGTAAAGGTAAAGCGCGTGATTCTATGCGAGTGGTTGCACGCGCGCTCTTTGGAGGTTTCTACAAGATGAAAGATATCTTCAAGTCAAGCGAACTCATTATGACAACAGTCGTGATCACTTGGACGTCGTTCAACTCCGAGCTACTCTACATGCTGTTTGTTATGATCAACTCGGATGTGGGTGACAACGTGAAGCTTAATTACGCTGTTGGTGGCCTGATGGAGGTGCTTGCGACACTCATTAGCATTGTCATGATCTCAAAACTCACCCGCCGTCTGTCGCTTTCCTCGACGCTATTTGCCATTTCTGTGTCAATGTTCGGGCTGGCGTTCAACCATAGCGATGCCAGGGTGTCCGTCTGGGTTCTGAACTTCACCAAATTTGCCATTTCTACACTCTCGTCGCTTGTCTATGTGATAGTCACTGAGTTGTACCCTACTAACATGCGCCAAACCGCCACAGGCCTAATCTCCACAATTGCTAGCTTCGGTGCAGTCATCGCACCCTTCGTTCGAACAGAACTAACCGAGTTGATCGGTATGACCAATGTGATGCTCATCCTGTGCCTAATGCCTTTATCATCTGCGATAATTTTACCCTTATTTTTAAGGGAAACTAAGGGAAAAGAGTTAGCTGACGACATGGATGACCTAACCTAATTGAAACGGCTCATGCGAATCTCGATCTGACCTGGTGACTGTTGTAAACATTTCACAATGATCTACACACCAACTCATATTACGACCGATGACATTTACAGCCAAATGTCGTCATGAGACTAATGACTCTTCAACCTGATTCCGTGCCAAAAATGAGGGTATGAATAAACAGAATAATCCGTTCGAGACAAAAGCGTAAGCCAGGCCAATTTCCATCGGAGGCATCTTTTTGATACTGACTATTCAGAGCTTTGAAGTGCTTCGGCTTGCCATAGTTTGGTAGAGTTGTCTGAGATCTTCTTGTTCACTTTTAATCCAGCATTCAATATTGCCGTTCGACTGATGAGCGCTCGAGCTTGCCGTTGCCATTGCTTCCCCATCGCTAGCGCCCGCTCGAATATTTGTCCTCTAGTGTCGACATCGCTAGCGTAGAGAATCTTTTGATTTGAGTCGATGCGGGCATTTAGCTGGCCGTCGCAAATCAGGTTGATTATTTCGCGCTCGAGTTCGTCAACATTGTTGGCTGAAAACGAAATGGCCATTCTTCTAAGGCAGGCCGATGAGTAAGGCTCGAAGTACTGAATAAGTGCTCGATCCCTGATTATCTTATAGAGCGCCTCTACGTGGGGTGCTAGGTAAATGTCTAACATGAGGTTCGGCTTGAGATCTTGTAGTAAAGAGAGACAATCTGAATATTTGGACTCGTAGAAACAGGTGACAGCCTCTCGAAACTGAGGGTCCAGTTCAGAGAATTGTCTGAAAGACGCCGAGTTGATGATTTGCGTGGCCAGTTCGCGACGCCCAAAAGTAGCTAGAGCACAGAGGCAACTGTAAGCTACAATATTTATGGGAGATAATATGGCACTCTTATCCTTCTCAAAGTCGTCATAGTTGGTCTTGATAAGGTTTTCAGCTGCCTCTCTGTACTGCTTCATTGCCATATTCGACAAGGCAGCGGCACACAACAAGTGGGTCGATTGACTTTTACTCTGTGCTGCCGATTCGTTGGACATTATTTGTCTCGTGCTCAACACATAACTTTGCACCGCAGACCAATGCTTAAGCAGAACACCTACGTGTATCACATTCAGGTACTCATTGGTTTTGTTCGCCTGTGATGCATACTCAGCTGCTTTAGAGTAGGCACCGAAAGCTGCATTGAGGTCACCACAATCAAGATAATGTTGCCCGAGATCATCTTGGGCTCGACGCAAATTCTCTCTTATGAAGCTGGCTTTAAAGTTTTTCAGTTCGGACTCAAGTCTTTGATGTCTGAGGGCCGCTTGCTTTGTCTTGACATCGATCCAGGCAGTATCCGGTTTGAGGTAGCCATTGGCTGAGTATGGTGAAGACCTGGTTTGCATACCGGCAATAGCTTCTTCGAGTTTCTTGAATAAGCGAACATAGTCTTTGACATTGGATGACGTTGCTTTTAGATAGTCAAGAGACATTCGGAGAGCTGCCTCACGCAAAGATTTACAGTGGTCAGCGATAAATTCAAGTCGAAGAACGCGACTGAGCCCATCGTAGGGCGCAACAAAACTCTCGAGATCTATTTGTAGCTCATCTATGACGGGTAGCTCAGTCGGTACATCCACTTCATCGCTAAAATCCAGTTCCATGGGCTCGACATTGTCGTCGTGAGGTTGCTGTTGAAATTGTATTGGTAGTGTTGGCATTATTTGACACCCTTGGGTCTGTGTTTTGGATGGACTGGTTTGCTATGAGAAGATGAGTAGCCTGATTGCTGGAGTTGTAACAAGTTAGTGGGATTGTCTAAGATCACAGATCAATAAGAAAATGGTTTAAGCAGTCGCCGTCAAATAACTAGGCTAGCCATAGTGACGAGATGAGAGAGAACAAAAGATCTCACAATCGATGGAAATAGCGAGCCGCGCAGTTTGGCAACAGCGACCACAGATTGCATCGAAATTGCAATGGACATTCTCCAGTTTCGTGCGCTCAATGTGTGTGTCGAGTAAGCGACCACGTGCGTGCGGTTTTGCATCCTTGTCACAGTTTTATAAACAATCGTTCCAATCAACCCGAATCATAGAAACCAGTTTGATTCTCCCTGTTTATCTTGTTAATCAGTCACCAAATTATCTGAGGCAATGCCGAGCGACCACAGTTTGAACGTAAATCGGCCCAGGGCCAAGGGCCAGACTCACCTGCGTGACAGGGGCACCATCAGGCGGCTGATGATGTACAAGGGTGGAAAGCCAGTCCGAGATAGCAAAGGCAAGATAATCAAACCAGCCACACATCAATCATGGAACAAGAGTGGGTCTATGGCTCGCATCGCACCAAATCAAAAATGGTTCGGAAACACGAGAACTGTGACACAGGATAATCTGCAGAAGTTTCAGACCGAGCTCAAGAATGTGGTTGATGATCCGACCCAAGTTGTGCTCAAACCCACCAAGTTGCCTGTAACTCTCCTCAGTGATAAATCTTCCACACCCCGAGCGCCTGTTCTCAACCTCCAACCATTCGATGAGACGTTTGGCAAGAACGCCAAGAGGAAGCGGCCTAACCTCAAGATTCTCGACTACGAGAGCCTGGTGGAGAGTGCCACAAAGAAGCAGGCTGTTTACAACGAGGAAGATGACGTCAAACTCGAGTCGCAGATCGAGAAAAAGAATCTCGAATTCAGAGACGAACGACGAGACCCTTTACTCAGAGCGGGCCAGTCCAAGAGAATCTATAGTGAGCTATTCAAAGTTATCGACTCTTCGGACGTATTGCTGCAAGTTGTCGATGTTCGCGACCCGATGGGAACAAGATCTTCCTATCTCGAAAACTACCTGAAGAAAGAAAAACCATTCAAGCATCTAGTAATAATCCTCAACAAGTGCGACCTCGTGCCCATTGCTGTCACGAAAGCTTGGATCAAAATACTGTCCAAAGAGTATCCCACTCTATCATTCAGAGCTTCGACAACTAATCCATTCGGTAAGGGAGACCTAATTGGCCTTTTTAGACAGTTCTCTAGTCTCCACAAGGACAAGAAGCAGATAAGTATAGGAATTGTAGGATATCCAAATGTAGGCAAAAGCTCGCTCATCAATGCGCTCAAGTCGAAGAAAGTTTGCGATGTGGCTCCAATAGCGGGCGAGACAAAAGTTTGGCAATACATATCCTTGATGAAGGGCATATACCTCATCGATTGTCCAGGAGTTGTACATCCCCAGAACGAGTCAGACACAGAGATTGTTCTGAAGAATGTTGTTAGAATAGAAAACATCCAAGAGCCCGAGTCTCACATACCAGAACTCTTGAAGCGAGTCGACGAGCAGTTCCTCAAGAGGCACTACAAATTGGAGCAGTGGGAGGACGCCACCGACTTCTTGGAGCAAATTGCGCGAAGAATGGGCAAACTTTCGAAGGGGGGTTTACCTGACACTAACACAACTTCGCGTATGGTGCTCACCGACTGGCTGCGGGGCAGATTGCCTTACTATGTGAAGCCACCAAATTTTGAAGAAGAGAAGGCCGAGTATTTAAAGAACAAGAAGAATAAAAAGCTTTGAGGTGCAGTGGGTGCGACAAAGCTGGTTATAGCACAGAACTTAGATTAACATTGAGCTACTAGGTCTACGCACGCATGAGAAGATGTTACTAAACTTGATCTTGTTGTGTGTTCAGCCTGAGGAACACCAAGCCACAGGGTCACCTCAGAGCTCGTCTGATTCTCCACCTGTGTTACGCATCTGCGCATCTCCTCGGACTGACCTGGATTGTCATCGTTGGTCAGTGCAACAGCAAGCTGGGCGGCTTTCACAAAAGAACAGAAGCACTGTAGAGGGCAGAAGTCGCGGCTGGTGGGCTGGCCACTCGGGCACGATTTAATGTCGCGTTGAGCGAGAGCTGTTGTGCCTTTGGAGAGCGATCATAATTGATTTATCTCGTAGTTGAAGGCGTGACCAGTGTGAAGGCAAACGAGCTAGAAGAATGTGCAGGAGTCTCGCCTGGGATCCGATTGTGACTTCCTCTGAAGCTGTCGCGCGAGCTTGGCGACGAGTGGCGCCGCTGCGGGACAAGATTTTGTGCTGCATAAGCCGCACTTAGCTGGATGCAGAGGCGTCGCACAGGATTTAATTTGTGAGAAATGGGAGAGTGCGCGCGCGTGCACCTGGCCGAAGAGCTGCGGGGAACAATCGCCGTCCGGCGAGAGTTTGAATCCAAGTGCGTGCCTTTGTGCGTGTGAGAGTCTAGGGAGTGCGTCGGACGAGTGGTTGGTCGTGGTTGCAGTGGTCGTCGTCGTCGAGAATTATTTGGTTCGTTGGCAGCAATTAGTTGGCGAGCCGCATGCAAATAAGGCGTGGGATCGGGTAGACGTGTGTGTGTGTGCGCGCGCGCGGCTCTTCAAGAGGCGAGCTCCCATCCGGTGGGCAGAGCACTTGAGTTGGGCCGGTCAACATTGTGGCGCTCGCGAGCCGCAAGATGATGACAATTTGGTTGAACTCGCGGACGCTGCGACGAGCCAGGCGGACGCTGCATTTAGTGCGTGAGCGTCGCTTACCAGCTGGATGTCTCTCTCTCTCGCTCTCTCTCTCTCTCTCTCTCTCTGTCTCGTACTCCTGTCTCTCTCTCTCTCTCTCTCTCTCTCTCTCTCTCTCTCTCTCTCTCTCTCTCTCGCTCTCTCTCTCTCTCTCTCTCTCTGTCTCGTACTCGAGCCAACAGAATGTTTCCTATTGTTTTAATTCAGACGCTCAGATCGTTGTCGCGCGCTTGCGACGCTCGAGTCGCGCGTTCTCGGCCGCCAGGAAGAGGCACAGCGCCATTGTCGTGGCGGTCTTGCCGTCCGGTCGAGTTTGTCGGCAAGGTGAAAGTATTCGCCGGCCGGTTTGCGCCAGCCAAGTCTTCGGCTCGTTCGGACGTCGAGGCGCGAGAGTGAGCGAGCCAGCAAGAGTCCTCGAGAGGCTTGCAGTCACTTGAGAGTGCGCGCGAGTGGGAACACGATGTAAACAAGTGAGTCGACGCAGACAGACAGACACACACACACACAGACACGCACACAGAAAGCCCAAGCTCAATTCACTTGTTGCACTCGGCCCGGCGCTAGTGCACAGCGGGGGCGATATTTCCGGTGAGCCGGGCGGCGAGAGTTTACGATGAGCTCGTCGAGATGAGCGCCAGTGCGACGGAAGTTTGACGTGTCGCAAATATGGATTGAGTTGGGCGACCCGGCGGCGCGCGCGCTGAACGCCAGAGTGTTGAAGTGGAGTTGAAGTTTGTTGTCTGGCTGGCCGAGCGAGCCGGCAAGCGAGCGAGCGAGCAAGTGAGCGGCCCCGAGTTTGTTGGCCGGCGAGAAAGAGACTCGCCAACAAAGTCGTCGAGCGATACGCGTCCGCGGCGACCACAATCAATCGGCGCAGCTGTGCGCTGTGCATCCATCGCTTGCGGCCGGACACTCGCGCAGCTTTGGGCCGCGTAAATCATCAACAACAGCTTCGGTTTCGAAGAGAGAATCCAGCTGGCGTCTGTCGAAGGCGACGACGAGATGTTTGCCGGCGAGCCGCAAGAACAATTGAGCGCAGCCGAAGGCCGAGTGTGAGCTCAAGAGCGAGCTGGCCGAGCGGAAACAAAAGCGCGCGCACTGGACGTCGAGCGGCACAAGAGACACCAGCCAGTGGGCATCACCGCAACACCGCAACACCGAAAGACCGAAAGACCGAAAGACCGAAAGACCGAAAGACCGAAAGACCGAAAGACCGCAACACCGCAGTCGCGAGTGGCATCAATTTTGCGCCTTTTAGAGACAATCAAGCGAGCGAACAGTTGGCGCTGTCTGGGCGGCGCGAGCGGCGCCGCGGCGAAAGTAAATCGGCGCCGCCAATCGCGATAATTGACGGCGACGATTTTCATGCACCAAATCGCCGCCGAGTCGGCACGCCATTGCCATCGGGCTTCACGAGCGGCGACCACAGATCTAACCGACAAAACCTTTCAATCGGCGCGCCAACGACACGCCCCATTGTTGTGCTAGTCTCGACTCGTGGCCATCCAGTTCGGCGTCTGCAAGACTCTCGCGTGTGTGTTTGCCAACCGCCACCCAGTCGTCAGTGAAGATGTGCGCCGCGCGCGAGCCGTTTGGTTAGAGTCGGCGAGCAGTTAGTTAGCCAGTTGAGAGTTCCCGCATGAAGCGAACATGTGCAAAGAGATCGCACACCACAGCGAGCCCATCGAGCGGGCCGCCCGCAGAGGCGCGTGCCCAGCGAAGCCAGCAAGTGATAGCCAGCCGGCGGCGAGGAGGACCGGCGCGGGCGGCGGGGGCGTCGCAGTGCCGGCGGCACTGTTGCTGCTGATCGGCTCGCTCGCGCGCCCGCTCGACTGCAGTGTGCAGCGCTTCTACCAGCAGTCCACACATATCAGCCAGGGCCTCGAGCCGGCGCCGAACCCGCACCTGGACCTCTTTCATCACCAGCCCCGCCGCCTGAACGCCGCCCACGCCGCCCACGAACACCTCGGCCTGCGCCAGGTGCTCGTGCCGCTGCTCAGCGACAGGCCGCCCGCATCGAGCCGCTTTCTCGAGTCGGCCAACAACCGCGGCCCCGCCCAGCTGGACTCAGGCGGACGGCACTCGGCGCTCATCACCAGCACCGGCCAACAGACAGCCACTCAGCGATTCGGCCAGCGGCGTCGCTCCGACGAGACCACTTCCGGCGGCCTCGAACCGGCCAACCGGAAGTGGGGCGCCCCCAATGGGACCGAAGCGATGGCGCGACGCGAGGGGCGCCGACTCGACTCTCCGGCCCGCTGGTCGCAGCCTGACCCGCGCAAGTCCTATTCGGCGCCCGTGTCGCTCGTGAAGGTGATGACTGCCAGCCAGCTGACTCGGCGCCGCCGGCCCGTCGCTCGGCCCGCCACTCGACTCGGACCCGGCGCGGCCTCGCCCTCCCAACGCGAGATTGCCCCGCCCCTGCGGCGCGCGGGCACCGATGGGCGTGACTCGAGCGACCGCCCGCAGGAGCGCAACGGCGGCGCCGGCGACACCACGACGGCCAGCTCGGCGCCGACCATAACCACCACAACCCAGCTGACAGCCGAGCCGGCCGACTTCGGCGACAGCGACAACGGGCCCGATCTCGCGCCGCCCACCGCCGACTACCTCGAGCGCCAGCCGCGCCCGACTCCGCCCATGACCAGCCTGGCGCCAACCACAACCACTTCCGGTGCGACAACCAAGTTTCTCGCCGAAGAGCCCGCGGGGGTCGCGGCCACACTCAAGCACGCGGCCGCCTCCACGCCCATGGTGACGCTGATCCGGTACCTGCCCGTGCTGATGAATGTGCCCGCCGAGCAGGTGGCCGTGGCCGCGGCCGGCACGAGCATAGCGCACGCCAGCCCGACCAGCGCCGCGCTGCGACATCTGGTGGCGAGCGCGGCCAAAGAGAGCCCGGCCGGCCAGACTGCCCCCATGGTGTCCTCTCTGTTGCTCGGCCATGGTGCTCACACCGACGGGCCCGTGGCGGCGAAGCACCACGTCCACCAGCAGCAGCCCGCCAAATACCACCTCCTCGACACGCTGGTCCCGCTGGGCGCCACTCCCACCGGCGACATCCACGCCGAGTACACGCACCTCTACCCGGCCGCCCAGCTCTCACTCGACACGGGCTCGCCCCTCATGGCCGCACCCACATCTGGCTCGGGCCACGCCTTCGCCCGAATCGTCCAGCTGCCCGCCGGCCAGGCGCTGGCGACTGCCAGCGCGCCCACCTACCAGGCGGCCAGCAGCAAAGCGCTGGGCGCCTACGCGTCCAGACTGATCTCAATGCTGCGCCCCTCGGCCTTGCTCTCGTCCATCGGCGGCGGCGTCGCCGGCACTTCCGCTCTGGCGAGCCCAGCCCAGAGCCACGCCCACTACCCGGCGCTGCACAACTCGCCGGTGGCGCAGATCTACCTGCTGGCCCCGGCCGACTCGTTCGTGTCGGCCGCGGGCTCGGCCAGGTCGCCGTCGACGGCGCGACCTCAGCCGACGAGCGCCACACAGCAGCCCAAGCAGGAGCTGCTCCTCAACCAGGCGACCAAGCTGCACTCGACCAAGTCGCAGCAACACCAACACCAGCAACGTCTACACCGCCAACCCGCCGCCGCCGCCGGCCAGTCGACGCCCATGCGCTGGCCCCTCGGGCCGCAGATGAATGGACTCGTCTGCGTGCAGGGCCTCATTGGCACGCCGCGGCCCGCGACCAAACTGGCGCTCGGCCAGCAGCTGGGCGCGCACCAACAAACGCTGTCGGCCGACGACGAGCCGCAGCAGAGTGGCTTCGACTACGAGCGCCCCGGAGAGTCGGCGACGCAACAGCCGGCGCAGTCGAAGAAGAGCTCGCCCAAGGGCAAGGGGCCCAGCGATCGCGCCAAAGAGTCGCCCATCCGAATGATGCAAAAGATGGCCCTGAAGGCGCACCGCCTCCAACAGCAACAGCAACAGCAACAGCAACACCACCAACAGCAACAGCAACTCATCGATAGCTTCGACGATCGCGTTGCGCAGCACAAACTCCTCGGCGCCTCGTCGGACAGCAACTCCATATTCGAGGGCCAACAGTCGCACTCGGAGGCCGGCAGGCAACCGGAAGTGAATTCTGGCGAGCTCACGAGCGAGCGGCGCTCGATAATCCCGTTCACAATCCGCGACAAGATCGACGTGCTCGCGCCGCCGACGAGCGCGGCCGTAGTCTCGGCCAAGTCGACGCCTCGTCAGCACCAGCGCCAACGTCAGCTAGTCTCAGGTGCCCGCTCGTCGTCGTCGTCGGCCGCCCCGGCCGGAAATGAGCCAGTCCTGTACGACGAGCCGGCCGAGCTCGAGCCGGGCGCCGCCGAGGCCGAGCAGTCGCGCCGGTCGCGCACCAGTTTCGTGTCGAGCTCGCCAGCGCGCGGCCACGTCGGAGGTGATCAGCGCGCGCCACTCGTCGACTATCGGAAGGAGTCGCGCACCGACCACTCGGTGCCCGTGTTCATGGCTTCGGGCGCCTCGAGCGCGCGGGCGGGCCTGGACTCGTCGAGGGGCGGGCCGGTGTTCTCGCGGCCGTCGCTGAGCTCGCACGAGCTGATGGGCTCGTCGTCGTTCGCCTCGAGCGTCTCCACGACCACGACCAGCAGCCGCAACGTCGCCGAGCCCGTCGCCGTCTGGACCGAGAGCTCGCACAGCTCCGAGTCGCCGACAACCACAACCACGCCCGCCCCCACGACCGCCACGCCCACGACGGCCGCCACCCCGAGTCGGCGCGCGGGCTCGAACTTGGGCGAGCTCATCAGCTCGATCTCGTTCGCGGCGCGCAGTTCGGGCGCCGACTCGGCGTCGTCGTCATCGTCGTCATCGTCGTCCTCGTCGTCGCCGCCCAGCGAACTCGAGCCGGCCGACAGTCTGGCAGCTGCTCTTCGACAAGGCCACGCGCGTCGCAAGTCGACCAGTAGTTCGCCGCCGCCGCCGACAGCCGAGCGTGGCGCCAACGACACCGTCGAGCTGGTCGTTGTCAACTCCAGAGCCTCCCACGCCCACTTCCCTCGGCCGACAACATCACCGCCAGCCCGCTCGTCCTGGCCGCGCCTGCAAGCACTCCGGCCACGCCCACGCCCGCATCGAGCTCCAGCGAGCCGGGCGGGGCCACTTCCGCACCGGCCGAGGGCACCTTCAGCCACGACCGCACGCTCGCCTCGGGACTGGGCCACTTCGGCAGGATCTCCGAGTCGCTGCAGACGAACCCGCTCGACCTGATCGACCTGCAGAACTCGCGCTCCAGCTTCGAGCTGCCCAGCCAGCTCGAGTCGCTCTCGATGCTCCACGAGCGACAGGCCGCCACTTCCGGCGTCGCGGGCTCCGGTGCGCTCGAGCGGCGCGTCGCCCCGGCCACGCGACGCGCGCGGGCGCGCGACGAGCCGCTCGCTGGGCCGAGGACGCTCCCACTCAGGCAGTCCCACTCGTCGCCCGGCGCCGCCAGAGCCGCGCACTTTGGGCGACGCTCGCCGCCGCCGACAGACGCGCACGGCCGCCGCTCAGCAGCTACTCGTGCGCCCCGGTGACGCAACTCGAGCTCGCGAGCAGACGTGAGACTCACCTTAGGCCGGCCGCCTTTTGTCACGCTCGCCGTGGCATTCGGCGTTCCTGTGCTCGCTTGTTGTTGTTGTCGTCGTTGTTGTTGTCGACATTGTCGTTGTCGGCGACTAGGTAGGTGCTGTTGTCCTGTCGACGCCGTTGTCACTCTCTGGCCCCCAACAGCAGCCACTGTTTGTATGAATAAATGTCGCCCGACTGGCTCGCCACTCAAGCGACCTCGCTCCCCCGCCAGACCCAAACTCGACGCTCGATGTTATCAGCCTGGTGCGATATGTCACGCGCGCGTGACACAGATTCCAGTCGTCACGTGCGGCCTACTACACTCGAGCTCTCGGCGGCGCCACCTCTACTGCGTTCGCTCGCAATCCCGCGCGCGACACCGCCAAATGCAACTCGAGCCCTGACAAATTGAAACACCAGCACGCGTCGAGCAGCTCCTGTCCCGAGACGGATTGCACGGATGCCACGCAACGCGCTCCACCGCCGACTCACGAGCCGGCCGCCCTCACCGGAAATGATCTCAAGTATGTTGCCGTCTGCTCTTAGTCGAGTGAATAATTCTCAATTAGCGTCGCTCTAGTGGTCTCGCGACTGTGGCTGCGAAAAAGTAGTCCCCAGCCGGGCGGAAGTCGCACACTGGAATCTATAGCCCACCCAGCTGGGCATTAAACCAGGCGTACCTGAGCGTTCAAGAGGGCGCATCCCTACAGAGCGCCCGCATTTCGAGTGCTTCGAGCATAGACCACCTGCGTGTAGCCGGATGCGGGCTCCGGCTCGACTTTTTGCCCGCCCGGCTGCGCTTGTGGCGCTAGGCTCCTGCGCTGGCGCGATTCTTGAGGGGCTTCGCGCGCACTTATGATAATGATCTTGGCCACTCGCGAGCATCGCACCCAACACACTCGCACTGAAGCCGTTATTCCGGCGCACTGACTCACTTGGGCCAGCATCGCTTCCTCGTGAGGGCGGGCGCCTCTCGCTCGCGTTATTCAACTCACCCGCTCGCTCTCATCTAATTAGTTGACGACCGCAGAGTACCTGCGTCGCAGACGCCGCCGGGCGGCATAATATCTCGCAGCTCGCCGCCGCTCATTAACCTTCTAGCGCAACGCCGCCGCCGCCGCCGCCCTGGCTCTCATGGAAGCAGGCAAAGTTCATTATGATTATTATTTTGCGCCCACTCAAAGAGCGCGCCCGACGCCGGGCCGCGCAAGCGATGCGCGTCCGCCTCCGCGCCGGCCGGCGGCGGCGCCGACGTCGAGAATCACTACAAAGAGTTGGCGGAGGAGGCGAAAAGTCGGCCGGGCGCTTGCGCAAAGCTCCAAATACACTGGGGCCAGATTTTGCACAGGTGAGCGCACCTGAGCTAGGCCACGAATTCTAGTGCAATGCAGGCTGATGAGTGAGTGTGTGCTCGCCGGGTGCGCGCGCGCCCGCGCCTGCGTGGGCCGTGGTTGTGATCTAGCGTCAAAACAGATAGCCGCCACGAGTTGACGGCGAGAAAAGTGCAACTGGGCGCCGAGTCAATATCGCCCGGCGGCCAATTATGATCGGCCCGCTCGCGAGTGCAGACATTGTCCAAGCGGCCCGGAAGTACGTCAGTCATCTCCAAGTGATGTGTGAGCGGTGATGCGAGCGATTCCAGCGATGGCGGCCACAGCCAACCAGCGCAGAGAGTCGGCGAGGAGAGCCAGCGGCGAGTGGAAGCTGGGCGCTCGACTCATCGTCGTCGCCCTGCTCATCGGTGCGCTACAGCTGCTCGAGGCAGTCGAGACGCCAACCACTCGACCGGAAGTAGGCCAAACCGGGGGCGCGCGGCAACAGGCGCCCGCGACCAACGGCTCGAGCGAGCGGCCCGACCATCGAGCGGCCCACGAGCTCGAGTCGTTCAGCATGGAGGCCACCGGGCTGGGCGACCTTGAGGAGGCGGACGCCATCAGAGTTATGGTGCGCCGTCGTCGCGCAGTTCCGAGTCCGCGCGAGCGTCTGCACAAACTGCTCAAGAGCACCCTCGACCGACACCGTCTAGGCCATTGGTCGCGACCCTATGCGGCCCAGCCGCCACTCGCGCGTGTCGACGCCAACTCCAAGCCAACGAAGCAAATTCTCAGGTGGCGATCGAGCCGCCAAACGTCTGGTCCATTAATCGCCGATCTAGTTTTGCTCGCCCGTGAAGCTCGTCGCGGGGCCAGCGTCAACAGGAGACCGCCATCGACCAGGACACCTGTGCACTACGGCGCATCTAAGCAGCTCGCCCTGAGTCGGCGCAGCAACGAGGCCGCCGAGACGGCGCTCTATCCGGGTGTTGATGCGGACCCGGAGGAGTCCGAGCTGACTTCGAACGGCCGCGAAGAAGTATTCGAGCCACAGGCGCAATACAAGGAGACACTGGCCGACGAAGTGAATTCGAATGGACAAGACGACGTCGGGTCGCGTTTCAGTTTGCTGACCACCAGAAAGATTCAGCCCGATGAGATCTACTTTGGCGGCACTACAATCGATCTAGAGAACCATGACGAAAATGATCAAGCTGTGGACGACGTCGGGGAAACTCACGAATCGCGAGAAGGCGACTCGGATACGTGGAGCAAACTTGGGAGCCTCTTCGGTATCAGGCGCAAGCCCAAGGCAGTGACCAGGCTGACCAAGACCGGAGTCGAGCTGTTGCTGAATGGAAGCGGGGAGCTTGACGGCAACGATAAGATCACCCTGTCTGAACAAAGCGCCGCCAGCAATCGACTCGCACTGAGCGCAAGTCCCAACAGTTTGCCGAGATTCGCCAGGGCAGCTCATCTGTGAGTTCTCCAAGGCCGAGACATTTGTGGATCGAAGTAGATCGAAAACCTGATGGTTGTTATCTTGTTTGTGTTGAAAATTTCCTGCTGAGTGGGCGCTGCGGACAAGCGATAGCGACCTGGCCTCAAGCTAGTGGTTTTTTCAGATGGGAGTGAATGTGAGAACTACGAGGATATTAAATCAATGAAGGAACAATATAGTATAAGAGTTATGCTGACTGATTGCTAACGGTGTTTTTTCACTCCATTATTTGATGTTTCTTAGGCCTGCAAAAAGTACAAGTCATCCTAACAATTATTTGTATATCAGAGTTTCTGTGATGTGCGACAAATGCAAACTAATTCTCCACAAAAACTTTTCTGTCCAAACTATGGAATGAGTCATCCCTAATTGGAATGGTGTTGATGAGAAAGTCGGTATCAGGCACTAAACTGCGTCGCCGTCCTCTATAAGCAACTCGCTCCCTTATGGTTCTCATTTTAAGACCGACGACCAGCACCAGCATTCCTGTTGCTCCGATCCCAAAGAGTATGGCTATGATGGCGCTATTGATACCACCCTGATCCAGCCCATTGGTTTCCTATGTAAGCATCCGGTTTGGGGCTAGTTAGAACACCGTCTCATAAACTCAGTTGGGCGCCGAGAGGGAATTAGTCTTTGCAACGTTAACGAATACTTACCTCCTGTATCATTTGTATACTGGCCAGATGAGGCTCGTGCCAATAACGCCGTCCGAACGAATGCAGCTCATTATTTGGATTGATAATCAATTTTGAATAGCTCACTGAGGCTGGTGCTGGTACGTGACGCACATCAGCCAGAGCAACTTCAGCATCACTTTCGGCGTCAAGACTGATGGCGGGCGACAGCCGATTATCACTATCGTCGACAACATTTTCTTGGACTTTTGCATTGATCATTGATTGAACAGGCGAATCTTTAGCGACGTCATCATCATCATCGTCAGCATCATCAGCATCGTGATCACTATCATCCGCATCGGCGTCGCCATCATCATCGTCATCGTCATCATCATCATCATCAGTATCGTTTCTCTTCACCTGATGTCCGTCGTCTTCTAGATCTATCGAAATGATATGACGATCACTAAGATTGCTCGATTGCATAGTAGTTGGTGGCGGCAATGTAGTCGTGTGACGAAAAGTTGGTTGGCTTAGGCGCTTCCTGTGGTAAATGACTCTGTCTGGGCTATCTTTTACATGGTATCGTTGGGCGTCATAGCCAGAGTCATTAGCTAAAGATGAAGAGGGCGAACTAGTTGTTGATGTTTCATACTCATATTTGTTCTGATGTGCATCAAAAGTTGTGTAAGTTACAGGCTCGCTATCTGCATCTGGATGTTTTTGATTTTGTGCTCCATGATGCCCAACAAGTTCGTACCTACTATGAGCGCTAGGAGTTATTTGATCTTGTGATCTACTTCCTGTTAGATGACTACGTCTAATACCATTTCCAGTGACTGAGGTCACGGAACTAGTTTCTTGAGGCTTGTCAGCTGACTCCTCTTGACTGACAACACCATTACCCTCATCAACAACACTGAATTTGGAAATCTTGGAATAGATGTTGCTAGTTGTTGTCGCGGTGGTGCTTGTCGTCATATCTCCGCTCAACGAATTGCCTCCGTGGCCATTGTAACTGGTAACTTTTCTAACTACTTCTGGACTGGCTGATACATAACTATTATCACTAATACTCACTACAACTGGCGACTGATAAGGCATGTTTGAGATGGGCACTTGTGACCCTTGCGAGTGATGAATTTTGTTGGTGTTGATTGGCCGGACCCGTTGATGAAGTGAGGCCTTGCTTCTATGGTGCATGATATTGAGCGGCTCGGATTGTATGTTGTGTACTCTCATGTCGCTTGAAGGATGAGTTCTATAGGCATGGTTACGGCCAAAATTCTGTCTTTCTTTGAACATTTCACTGTCCGGCTTGGTGCTTGGACCAAATCCTGGTGTTTGGAATTTGTAACGATGCGAGTCAATATCATTAGGGCTTTGCAGTGGCAGTTTAGTGTCTCGATAAGTTTGCATGCGCTGTCGCGAGGGGTATCTTCTTCCGACATGCATTGTTTTGGGATCCCTCGATTCGACCCGTGATTCGTCATTCACAACATCATCTTCATCTCCGTCATTTTTCTCATAGTCGTTATCCTCATCTTCTAGATCTTCCTCCTCCGCATCATCGATATCCTGGTCCTCGTTATCGTCGACATGGTCGATATCGAAATCTCTCCATCGTCAGAGTCTTCAGGGTCATCAAGCGACGATATGAAGTCGGAATCAATGTCATTGCTGGCATCTACATGAGAGTGGATATGAAATAAGCGGAATATTTCATCGTCTGCGGAGCTCTGTTGTTGTTCTTTGGCGGGGGGTGAATACGAAGAGGTGATGATGTCGTCTTTCTGGGAGGACTTATGTGGCGTGCTATCAGGTAGGAGGATGGAATGAGGTTGTGTTTGTCGAGAGCCCTTCAGATGCTTGTAGGGTTGGCTGTTAAGTAGTGGCAAGAAGTGTTCGCCCTTCTCTAGATCGTGATCGTCGTCGTCGAAACGGCGACGGATGAGCGATCTCTGCGACCTTGCACGAGTGTGATCATGGCTAGCCTTGTGATGTGGCCGGCTAGCAACGATATGGTTGAGGTGAACGAGGTGGTCATTATCTGACTGATTTTGCGGGCCACCTTCTGTTGGCGGGTGCTGTCGGTTGATGTGGCCGTGGTGCCGCTGCTGGTGGTGTTGGTCATCATCTGGGTGATGGTGATGCCGATGGTGCTGAATATCGTTAGCGAGTGCCTGGTCAGTTGGCCGACGGTTGGGAGATGTGAAGTCGCCCGTAAAGGTGGTGAGGGTGGTTGCCGCTGAAACTGGTCTAAAATCTGAGGTAAATAATAGTATTACGCTTGCTAGTGCAATAAGAGTTTGTACGCAGATAGAAAGCAAATAATAGAAGGCGCTTCTTGGTGAGGTTTTCGTGGTGTTGGTGATGAATTTTCGTGCGGTCAGTCTGGTTCGACTGGGCGACTTGTGTGGCAAAACAGTGGCCTTGATGGTGGCGCAACTCATTTGGGGCCCATCTATAGGATGGCGACCAATATACTGAGCTTGGAGGAGATCAGTCGGAGATGCTGTGCAGGTCATTGCAGAGAAGGTATTCCGCTCGACTAGGAGCTGGTGCTGCTGGCAATGATGATGGTGCTGGTTCTCGCTCGGGTCTAAGGCAGATTCTAATGACGACCTGGCTTTCGGTGCTGGTGGACAGGCGCCACCGCGTGGAGGCGGCTTCATAGCGGCCTCTTGCCGTGAAAATCACCTAGTTCAACTTGTGACTCACTGACTGACTGGCTGACTTGGTGAGCTGAGTGTGATGAAGATGAGAGTTGAGAAGTCGTCGAGACAGTAGAATGAGGCGAATGTGAAGGAGCGGCGGCTGCGGCGGCGACAATCAGGTGTGCGATTAGCGGTTGCGCCGAATGAGTGCGTGTTTTGCCTCGCAGAATTGGTTGTGTGTGTGCTGGGAAAAAGAGGTGCTATTCTTGTGAGCTTGTGTAGGATATTGGATTTTAATCCTGTTCGATGATTTGGTGACTAGAGGCGGGCAAGGGGTTGAGATCTAATTTGAGAGAGAGAGGGAGAGAGAGAGATCTGACTTTGGGCTTGTGATCCAGAGCTTGTTGTTGGGCAATAATTTGCGACCTCAATGCAGACTCGGGGGCGAGAGAGAAGGCGCGCGGTGGTCGGTGTTGCGCGACGACCGCGGTGGCAAATCCGATTTGCACTCTCTCGCCTGTCCACTTCAGCCGCGGACTCGCTCACTCTTTGCCTGCCACTCGCTCGCTCGTTCTGGCCGCGAGCAGTCTTGGCGTCGTGGCGACGACGACGACGACGAGGGCGGCGATAATGACGCCCACTTTGGTGGTAATATTAATCTGCGCCAAATAGACTGCTGCAGGTGGAGACTGTGAACTGGGTGGCGAGTAAACAAAAGAGTTGCGAAAATATGTAATTTGCATCGGCCAGCGGCACTCGACGAGTGTTGGCGAGCGCGGGCGACTCGGACGCGCGAGACTGGCGCCCGTTTGAGAGTTTGTGGCGCCGAGTTTGCGCTGCGGATTTGGCGCTCGCGCGCGCACTTTCGCTCTCGCTTTCCCTTTCGCTTTCGCTTTCGCTTTCGCTTTCGCTTTCGCTTTCAC
>SNVD02008116.1:0-32326 GCA_013180625.2 Boswellia sacra | reverse complement strand
ATGCAGATATTGTTAATTACTTAGTTACCAAGAAGCTACCACATGACTTGACTCGAGCTCAAAGAGAAAAGATCAAAAACATTGCCAAATATTACATATGGGATGATCCATACTTATGGAAGCATTGTTCTGATCAAGTGATAAGAAAGTGTGTTTCTGAATCTGAATTTAATTCAATTTTGACTTTCTATCATTCTTATGCATGTGGCGGTCACTTCGGACCAAAAAGAACAGCCCTGAAAGTTCTTGATTGTGGATTCTACTGGCCATCATTGTTCAAAGATGAATATCTATTTTGCAAAGCTTGTGACCGTTGTCAAAGGACAGGTAATTTAAGTGCCAAAAATCAAATGCCACAAACCCCTATACTTTTTGTCGAGATTTTTGATGTGTGGGGTATTGATTTCATGGGTCCTTTTCCTTCATCTTTTGGTAATGTTTACATTATACTTGCTGTGGATTATGTTTCTAAATGGGTGGAAGCAAAAGCTACGAGAACTAATTATTCTAAAGTTGTTGTAGATTTTGTGAAATCTAACATTTTTGCGAGATTTGGAACACCAAGAGCCATGATAAGCGATAGAGGGAAACACTTCTGCAACAGATCATTTGAAGCCTTGCTCAAGAAATACAACATCACTCATAAGTTGTCTACTGCATATCATCCACAAACTAGTGGTCAAGTTGAAGTTTCAAATCGAGAAGTCAAGTCCATTCTCGAGAAGACAGTGAATCCGAACAGAAAAGATTGGAGCCTACGACTTAATGATGCACTTTGGGCATACCGAACTGCTTACAAGACACCTATTGGTATGTCTCCATACAGGTTAGTCTATGGTAAGCCATGTCACCTTCCGGTAGAGCTCGAACACAAAGCATGGTGGGCCAGTAATAAGTGTTAACAGTAAAGCTTTGTAACATGGAGATGTATGCTGCTGGAGAACAAAGGAAGCTTCAACTGCAAGAATTGGAAGAACTTAGAAATGATGCCTATGAGAATTCCAGAATGTACAAGGAGAGAACTAAGGCATTTCATGATAAAATGATCTCCAGGAAGAATTTTGAAGTGGGACAGAAAGTTCTTTTATTTCATTCTCGCCTCAAGTTATTTCCAGGTAAATTACGATCTCGATGGGTTGAACCTTTTGTTATTACTAATGTTTTTCCCCATGGTGCAGTGGAAATCAAGAGCTTAAAAACGGATAAAGTATTCAAGGTGAATGGGCACAGGCTGAAGCCTTACTATGAGAATTCAGTGATGCAGGATATCTATGAGGTACCTCTCTACGAGCCAACTTATCTTGATGGGTGAGGACAGATAACGTCAGGGCTGCTGAAGACATTAAACCAAGCGCTTATTGGGAGGCAACCCAATGTTTTTGAAATATAAATAAAAAGAGACAAAGAAAAGAAGGTAGTATTGATCAATTTTTGTGTTTCGAGGAGATTCCTCTCATGGGCTATTATAATTGATCAGTTTTTATCTCTCTTTGCCATTTGTCTCATTTGCTTTGTTGTTTGTTTTTGACTTTTATTTGCTCTTGTGTTTTTATTTCTTTTATGTGTCTCTATTTTCTTTTCTTTTCTTTTCTTTTCTTTTCTTATGTTTAATTTGATTATTTCGTGCTTCGAGTTCAGTTGTGCAACAGCTTGAGGAAACATTCAAACGGGAGTTGAAGCCATTGTTCGAAGGTTTGAAACGTTCATATCTGGGAGAAGAACAAACTCAATCGCATTATCGGTAATATCTCTCCTTTTCTTCTCTTCAATGGATGCTGATATCTTTCTATCGAACCTTCGTAAATATTTCCCTTCACTTCCTCACAATGCTGTGTTTAAAATTTATAAAATACGGATGACTAGACTTTGGGCATTGATGCTCCTAAATGTGCCTGCTGATATCCGATGGCTTATCGAAGCCAAGGTGAGATTGTCCGGTGAGCCGGACATTAATCTCGCAAAAATACATGCCTGGTCTAGGAAAGAGCTACTACGCCAAGAGGCGAAGAGCGAAAAGGTTACAAGTATGTTATAAATGTGCTAGATGGAATTGTAACCAGACTTGTCGGTCATTAGGTTTTGCGTCCAGGAATAGAGAAGATAAACTTTCATTTATTAAGAATGGTTTGAGTAATGAGTCGCTGGATAATGTTTTGTTAACTATCGAGTCACATTCTTGTGGACTTGTTCAGCGTGAATTGCTTAATCTATGGACACAATTTCGTGATGAATTGCAGTGGTATAGTCTAGGGAATCTGACTAAAAACGACCCTGTTTGCAATATATGCGTATTTTATGGATCGCAATTTGTTAAAGATGGAGAGTTTACAACAGCAGCTCTTGATCTTGGTAGGACATTAGCTGCGAGGGGTATTCATTTGATTTATGGAGGGGGTAGTTTTGGGTTAATGGGGTGTGTGTCGACAGCTGCATCCTTGGGAGGAAGTAAAGTTCTCGGCATTATCCCTAAACCATTAGCTGTACGAGAGATCGTAGGAAACACAATCGGGGAACGAGTACAGGTCTCTAGTATGCATGAGCGTATTGCACATATGGGTGTTAAGTCCGATGCATTTATAGCTTTGCCGGGTGGTTATGGTACATTAGAGGAGATATTTCAAATCACCTCTTTGGCACAGCTAAACATCCATCGGAAACCCATTGGTTTGTTAAATGTTAATAATTTTTTTGATGGTTTGTTGTCCTTTCTTGATCACGCTGTAGAAAAAAATTTCATCTCACCGTCAGCAAGGCAAATGCTGGTTACAGCTTCAACTGCAGGAGAGTTAATTGACAAACTACAAGAAGTCGTCTATTCACCTGATCCAACAATGGCTCGGATAAATTGGTTTGGAGAAGGCAACAAAAGGCGTCAACTGGATTTAAACCTCCATCTTTAATCTCTATTTGCTGGTTTGCTTCGTTTTTGTTTGCTTTCTTTTTAGTGTGTTTATTTGAGATTTTTCATGTCGTTTCTTTGAGCTTTTTCAGGTTATTTCTTTCGTCCCAGGTAATATTTTCTAATCTCGGTTTTTAGAGTGGTGGCTAAAAAAGTTCAAGTTCTCTTGAAACGTATTCTGGATCTCTTCAATCCATAATGGCTGAATAAGGAGGCTAACTTCTAACTGTTAGACCCATTCTAACTACTGTTTTTGTTTGCTGACTTGCTTGAACTTTGTGATTTTATGAGTGAGGTTAGTGTGCGTAATTTAGAGTTGTTATGTGTTTTTATCTTTATCACGTTTTGATAAAAAAAAAAAAAAACAATTGTGGAAAAACTTGAGAATGGCAGAATATGGGGTTTTTTCTTAACTCTTGAAACGTATTCTCTTCTTCAAAATAAAAAAAAACACAATCTGTAGTTTGTTTATGTCATGTGTTCTTTGAATGTGTCTTGTTTCTCATTTGTTCTTCATAATAAAGGATATAGGTGGAAACCTTAAGTCTGCGGGTACTGGTCTAAGGATTGTTTGAAATATACAACCGTGACTCAGCGCTGTAAACAATGCCACGTCACCAATCTTCTCTTGCATTTTGTGGGTCGATGATAAAATAATGATTGAATTAAGAATAACTCTTGGAAAATGATAAATGATGCATGGATCTGTGTGCTTGAAATATTTATTGGTTTTCGCTTTTGCTTTTGATTCCTTGCGCAACATTGAGCACTGAGCTATTATCACTGAGTTATTTGTTCACTTAGAGAAAGTTTATGTAATTTAAATGTTTCTTCAGATTTTAATGAATTCTAGAACTTGTTGATGGTCACTCGAGGCGAAATCCTAGACTGTGCAACATTGGGGAAATGATTTAGGCCATCTTTGGACCGTTTGAGCCTTAATAGCCAACCTTGACTGAAATTGATCCCTAGTTACCCCTTTTAGCCTCTGTAACCCTTTTTCTTTGTTAACTCACTAAAAGATTTCCTAACCTTAATTGAATTGTTCCAAACAGTTTATCCCTTACCTATGAGCATGTAAATCATTCGCAATTACATTTTGAGCTATGTTCTGGTTTTGGGAAGTTAGAGGAGGTTGGATTATGCCATGAGCAATGCAAGTGAGTTTTATTATGTTTGTAAAAAAAAAAAAGAGAAAAAAAATCTGTAATTATCTTCCACGTACTTAAACATTGAGGACAATGTATTGTTTAAGTGTGGGGAAGTGGAATTGCAGTTAAAAAAAAAAAGAAAAAAAAAGAAAAAAAAGAGTTCTTACCCTTGGGCGTTCTCAAAAAAGAGTTCTTTCTACAAAAAAAAAAGAAAAAAGGAAAAAAGAAAAAAGAAAAAAGAAAAAAAAAGAGAGTTCGAGTGTTCTGAATAAGTTTGGGAGAGTCATTTGATGAATAAGAATGAATTTTTTATGTCATGGGCTTGAGCTCCACATAATATTGAATGATTTTATGTGTTTGTGGGTGATTTGAGCATAATTATTATCCTTTATCATACCTTCACCCAAGCCAAACGTTACAAGCTTAATAACGTCATACTTGATCCTTGGTGTTGTGCATGTCTACATTAGTGGAGAGTGACTTGAAAAGCAGGCCTATGGAGTTCATTTATACACACATCTTCAATATTAAATATGATTCATTTTTATGCATAAACTCAATCCGGGTTACAAGTGATTAGGTGAGAATGGCTCTACACACACACAATTGAGGAATTGAAGTAAAGCGAAACTAATCTTTGAGATGAAATTCTTGATTAAGTGCATTATTTTTAAGTTTTCCTTGGGTTATAATTAAGTACAATCTTTGAGGCCTATTTGCAAGTTGAAGCATTGGTGTGTTTTAATTTTCTCTGATTCTGTTTCGGTTTAGTTTTGTTTCGTATCATTTTAGTTGCTCGAGGACTAGCAAAGTCTAAGTGTGGGGGAATTTGATAGGGGTCTATTTATGTAATACTTTTATATCAATTCGTCCATGTTTCTTTGCTATATTCCTTGGTATTTTTATGTTTTTGTGTGGTTTTGATGTTTGTAGGAGTTTTGGAGCAACTTGCACAAAAATGGAGTAAAACCCTTCATTTTCACCTCTGCTAGTCAGTGATCTTCTCGGATTTAATTGTATTGATATACAATGAACCCGATGACATATTATATACCGTTGGAAAGCTCTCGAAGTCTATTTTCTGGAGAAATTTACGGTTTATAAATCCATTCAGTGTACCAAAAGTTGTAATCAAAACAGTGTGAGAAGTATAAAAATATAATTCCACAAATCACTGTAGCATGTATAATACGGGACACTGTAGCAGGTTACTGTAGCAGAGTATTTAAACACATTTTAGGGTTTTATTTTGATAACTTGAAGAAGGGAAAACGTGGGAGGAGGCTGCATTTCTGGATTTCTCTCATCCCTTGGAGTTCTTGAAGGAGAAAGAAGATTTTGAAAGATGAAGAACTACAATTCCAAGAAGATTCATCTACAAAGAAGATTTTCAAAGAATTTGCTAAGTTCTTTCTTTCCTTTTCAATTCTGGAATTTCTCGGTATTGTATTTGTTATTCTGATTGAATATGTGTAACTAAATCTGAATTGGTTGAGGGTGATTTCAAAGCCCTTGATATGGATTTTGTGAGTTGATTGTGTAAGAAATTGTTATCCAATTCTCTAATTGAAGTTGCTTGTATTTTCCCATATCTAATGCTTATGATTGCTTACTGATTGTATTTGAATGGCCAACTGAATATAATCTGTTGTTGTCTATTGCTAGACTAGAAATCTTGATCCGTAATTGTCATGAATTTCCAATCATTAGTAGCAAAATGGTGATTAGAGATTGCAATTGGAAAATACAACCTAGGTTAAATAATCCGAACTTGTGTGATTATTGCTTAGATCAACCTTTCTTTCTCATCGTAATGCTTCTATTGAATTAAACTTAGAGAGCTTGTTCTAGGTTGTTTAATGGATAGAGATTAAATAAAGAGCTTGTTTTATTTAACAACAAAGTAAGGAAGATTGGGATAACAGAGCTTATTGTTATCTACGGTTGATAACTTCAATGCTGTAATTGGATTACAATTCTATGTTAATTCACAAATTCATATCTTGTGGTAGAGAAAGAACCCTTAACCAAGTTTCTCTCATTGAATTTTCAATTCATTTAATATTGTGTTGTGTTATTCTTTATTTGCCTTCGTATTCAGTTTAATTAATCATTCAACAAAACCCCCCATATTTAGTTTATTGTTGCTGAAAAATAACAAATTCAATTAGAATCAATCCTCGTGGGAACGATATCTCACTCATCACTTTATTACTTGTGCGACTAGTATACTTGCTAGTTTCGAACGCATCAATACCTTCACCCAAGCCAAACGTTACAAGCTTAATAAAGTCCTACTTAATCCTTGGTGTTGTGCATGTCTACATTAGTGGAGAGTGACTTGAAAAGCAGGCCTATGGAGTTCATTTATACACACATCTTCAATATTAAATATGATTCATTTTTATGCATAAACTCATCCGGGTTACAAGTGATTAGGTGAGAATGGCTCTACACACACACACTTGAGGAATTGAAGTGAAGCGAAACTAATCTTTCAGATAAAATTGTTGATCAAGTGCATTATTTTGAAGTTTTCCTTGGGTTATAATAAGTACAATCTTTGAGGCCTATTTGCAAGATGAAGCATTTGTGTGTTTTAATTTTTTGTTGATTCTGTTTCGGTTTAGTTTTATTTCATATTGTCGTAGTTGCTCGAGGACTAGCAAAGTCTAAGTGTGGGGGAATTTGATAAGTGTCTATTTATATATCATTTTCATATCAATTCGTCCATGTTTCTTTGCTATATTCCTTGGTATTTTTATGTTTTTGTGTGGTTTTGATGTTTGTAGGAGTTTTGGAGCAACTTGCACAAAAATTGGAGTAAAACCCTTCATTTTCACCTCTGCTAGTCAACCAATTTCTTGGAGTTGATTGTATCGATATACAATTAACCGGATAACATGCTATATACCATTGAAAAGCTCTCGAAGTCTATTTTCTGGAGAAATTTACGGTTCACGAATTTATGTAGTGTACCGAAAGTTGTGATAAAAATGGTCTGAGAAGTGTATATTTGTAATTGCATATATCACTGTAGCATGTCATTAAATACGGGGCACTGTAGCAAGTTACTGTAGCAGAGTATTTAAACACATTTTAGGGTTTTATTTTCATAACTTGAAGAGGGGAGAACGTGGTGGAGGCTGCAGCTT
The DNA here is from genome assembly GCA_013180625.2 of Boswellia sacra. Taxonomy (NCBI): domain Eukaryota; kingdom Viridiplantae; phylum Streptophyta; class Magnoliopsida; order Sapindales; family Burseraceae; genus Boswellia; species Boswellia sacra. The sequence continues at coordinate 25,121 of SNVD02008116.1, read as the reverse complement.
TGGAATTCTTTCATCTCCTGGAGTTCTTGAAGGAGAAAGGAAGCTTGGAAAGAGGAAGAACTACAATCCAAAGAGAATTACATCAATTTGCTAAGTTTTTTCCTTCCCTTTCATTTTCTGGAATGTCTCCATGTTGTATTGTATTTACCACGTTCTTAAACATGTGTAACTGAATCTGAATTGGTTGAGGGTGATTTCAAAGCCCCTGATATGGTTTTTGTAAGTTGATGGTGTAAGGAATTGTTATCCAATTCTCTAATTGAAGTTGCTTGTATTCTCCCATATTTAAGGCTTATGATTGCTTGCTGATTGTATTTGAGTGGCCAACTGAATATAATCTGGTTGTGATTTATTGCTAGACTAGAAATCCTGATCTGTAATTGTCTTGAATTTCTAATCATTAGTAGCAAAATTGTGATCATAGATTGCAATTGGAGAATATAACCTAAGTTAAATAATCCGAGCTTGTGTGTTTATTGCTTAGATCAACCTATCTTTCTTATCATAATCCATCCATTGAATTAAACTCAGAGAGCTTGTTCTAGGTTGTTTAATGGATAGAGATTAAATAAAGAGCTTGTTTTATTTAACAACCAAGTAAGGAAAGATTGGGGTAATAGAGCTTGTTATTATCTACGGTTGATAACTTCAATGCTGTAATTAGATGACAATTCTACAATAATTCGCAAATCCATATCTTGTGGTAGAGAAGGATCCCTTAACCAGCTTTCTCCCATTGATTTTTCATTCAAATTTACTTTCTGTTTTGTTATTCTTTACTTGCATTCTTATTTCGTTTAGTAAATCATTCAACAAAAATCCCCCCTGTTTAGTTTATTGTTGCTGGAAATAACAAATTCAATTAGAATCAATCCTCGTGGGAACGATATCTTACTTATCACTTTATTACTTGTGCTCCTAGTATACTTGCTAGTTTCGAACGCATCCTTAAGGGATCCTTCTCTGCCACAAGATATGGATTTGCTAATTAATCATGAATTGTCATTCTAAATTCACCTTGAAATTATCAACCGTGTAGATAACCACAGCTCTGTTATCCCAATCTTTCCTTACTTTGTTGTTAAATAAAATAGGCTCTTTACTTAATCTCTATCCATTAACAACCTAGAACAAGCTCTCTAAATTTAATTCAATGGATGCATTATGAAAAGAAAGACAGGTTGATCTAAGCAATAAACACACAAGCTCGGATTATTTAACTTAGGTTGTATTCTCCAATTTCAATCTCTGATCACAATTTTGCTACTAATGATTAGAAATTCAAGACAATTACGGATCAAGATTTCTAGTCTAGCCATAGACAATATCCAGATTATATTCAGTTGGCCACCCAAATACAATCCAGCAAGCAATCATAAGCATTAGACGTGGGAAAATACAAGCAACTTCAATTAGAGAATTGGATAACAACTTCTTGTACAATCAACTTACAAAAACCATATCAAGGGCTTTGAAATCACCCTCAACCAATTCAGATTCAGTTACACATGTTTAAGAACGTGGTAAATACAATACAACATGGAGACATTCCAGAAAATGAAAGGGAAGGGAAAAACTTAGCAAATTTTGATGTAATTCTCTTTGGATTGTAGTTCTTCCTCTTTCCAAGCTTCCTTTCTCCTTCAAGAACTCCAAGAGATGAAAGAATTCCAGAGCTGCAGCCTCCACCACGTTCCCCCCTCTTCAAGTTATGAAAATAAAACCCTAAAATGTGTTTAAATACTCTACTACAGTAACCTGCTACAGTGCCCCGTATTATACATGCTACAGTGACTTGTGGAATTATATTTCTATACATCTCACACTGTTTTGATTAGAACTTTTGGTACACTGAATGGATTTATAAACGTAAATTTCTCCAGAAAATAGACTTCGAGAGCTTTCCAACGGTATATAATATGTCGTCTGGTTCATTGTATATCAATACAATTAAATCCGAGAAGATCACTGACTAGCAGAGGTGAAAATGAAGGGTTTTACTCCATTTTTGTGCAAGTTGCTCCAAAACTCCTACAAACATCAAAACACACAAAAACATAAAAATACCACGGAATATAGCAAAGAAACATGGACGAATTGATATAAAAGTAATACATAAATAGACACCTATCATAGAGCCATTCTCATCTGATCACTTGTAACCCGGATGAGTTTATGCATAAAAATGAATCATATTTAATAGTAAAGATGTGTGTATAAACGAACTCCATAGGCCGGCTTTTCAAGTCACTCTCCACTAATGTAGACCAGCACAACACGAAGGATCAAGCAGGACTTTATTAAGCTTGTAACGTTTGGCTTGGGTGAAGGTATGAGAAAGGATAATAATTTGGCTTAAATCACCCACAAACACATAAATCATTCAAGACTATGTAGAGCTCAACCCTATAACACAACTTTTTTTCAATTCACCAGGTTACTCCTCCAAACTTATTTAGAACACTCAATCTTTTTTTTTTTTTTTTGCAGAAAACAAAAGAAAACTACACCCCCACACTTTATTGTTTCAGTCTTTTTAAGAACACTTAAGGGTATAGATCTCTTATTCTTCTTCTTTTGTTCTTTTTTTTCTTTTTTTCTTTTTTTATTACACTTCCCCTCCCCCACACTTAAAAAACACATTGTCCTCAATGTGTAAGTACGTGGACGATAAGTACAGATTGGCTTTTTTTTTTTTTTTTTTTAAAAGCACAATAGAACTCACTTGCATTGGTCATGGCACATCCCAACCTCCTCTAACTCCCCAAAACCAGAACATAGCTCAAAATTTAATTGTGAATGATCTACATGCTCATAGGTAAGGGATAAACTGTTTGGATCAAATTTATTTGAGGTTAGGAAATCTTTTAGTGAGTTAAAAAAGAAAAAGGCTTACAAAGGCTCAAAGGGGTAACTAGGGATCAATTTCAGTCAAGGTTTGCTATTAAGGCTCAAACGGTCCAAAGATGGCCTAAATCATTTCCTCAATGTTGCACAGTCTAGGATTTCGCCTCGAGTGACCATCAAACAAGTTCTAGAATTCATTGAAATCTGACGAAACATTTAAATTACATAAATTTACTCTAAGTGAACAAATAACTCAGTGATAATAGCTCAGTGCTCAATGTTGCACAAGGAATCAAAGGCAAAGCGAAAACCAATAAACATTTCAAGCACATAGATCCATGCATCATTTATCAATTTCCAAGAGTTATTCTTAATTCAATCATTATCTTATCATTGACCCACACAATGCAAGAAAAGAGGTACGTGGCGTTGTTACACCTGAGTCAAGATTGTATATTTCAACAATCCTTAGGACCAGTAGCCCGCAGACTTAAGGTTTCCAGCCTATATACCTTTATTATGAAAGAACAAAACAAGAAACAAGACACTTCAAACCCAAAGCAAATAGATAAAACTACAGATTTATTTAGAGAGAACCCATATTTCCTCTCTATCTCGGTATTTGTTTATTTCATGTTATTTGAAGTGTCTTGTTTCTGGTTTTGTTCTTTCATAATAAAGGTATATAGGCTGGAAACCTTAAGTCTGCGGGCTACTGGTCCTAAGGATTGTTGAAATATACAATCTTGACTCAGGTGTAACAACGCCACGTACCGTTCTCTCTAAATACATCTGTAGTTTGTTTATTTCATGTTATTTGAAGTGTCTTGTTTTTCGTTTTGTTCTTTCATAATAAAGGTATATAGGCTGGAAACCTTAAGTCTGCGGGCTACTGGTCCTAAGGATTGTTGAAATATACAATCGTGACTCAGGTGTAACAACGCCACGTACCTCTTTTCTTGCATTTTGTGTGTCGATGATAAGATAATGATTGAATTAAGAATAACTCTTGGAAAATGATAAATGATGCATGGATCTGTGTGCTTGAAAATGTTTATTGGTTTTCGCTTTGCTTTTGATTCCTTGCGCAACATTGAGCACTGAGCTATTATCACTGAGTTATTTGTTCACTTAGAGAAAGTTTATGTAATTTAAATGTTTCTCAGATTTCAATGAATTCTAGAACTTGTTTGATGGTCACTCGAGGCGAAATCCTAGGCTGTGCAACATTAGGGAAATGATTTAGGCCATCTTTAGACCGTTTGAGCCTTAATAGCCAACCTTGACTGAAATTGATCCCTAGTTACCCCTTTGAGCCTTTGTAAGCCTTTTCTTTGTTAACTCACTAAAAGATTTCCTAACCTCAAATGAATTTGTTCCAAACAGTTTATCCCTTACCTATGAGCATGTAGATCGTTCACAATTAAATTTTGAGCTATGTTCTGGTTTTGGGAAGTTAGAGGAGTTTGGGATGTGTCATGAGCAATACAAGTGAGTTCTATTGTGTTTAAAAAAAAAAAAAAGAAAAACAGAAAAAAAAATCAATCTGTACTTATCGTCCACGTACTTACACATTGAGGACAATGTGTTGTTTAAGTGTGGGGGAGGGGAAGTGTAATAAAAAAAAAGAAAAAAAAAGAAAAAAAAAGAACAAAAGAAGAAGAATAAGAGATCTATACCCTTAAGTGTTCTTAAAACGAATGAAACAACAAAGTGTGGGGGTGTAGTTTTCTTTTGTTTTCTGCAAAAAAAAAAAAAAGATTGAGTGTTCTAAATTAGTTTGGGGGAGTAACCTGGTGAATTGAAATGAAGTTGTGTTATAGGGTTAAGCTCTACATAGTCTTGAATGATTTATGTGTTTGTGGGAGATTTGAGCCAAATTATTATCCTTTATCATACCTTCACCCAAGCCAAATGTTACAAGCTTAATAAAGTCCTACTTGATCCTTAGTGTTGTGCACGTCTACATTAGTGGAGAGTGACTTGAAAAGCAGGCCTATGGAGTTTATTTATACCCACATCTTCAATATTAAATATGATTCATTTTTATGCATAAACTCATCTGGGTTACAAGTGATTAGGTGAGAATGGCTCTACACACACACACTTGAGGAATTGAAATGAAGCGAAACTAATCTTTAAGATAAAATTCTTGATCAAGTGCATTATTTTGAAGTTTTCCTTGGGTTATAATTAAGTACAATCTTTGAGGCCTATTTGCAAGATAAAGCATTTGTGTGTTTTAATTTTTTTGTTGATTCTGTTTCGGTTTAGTTTTATTTCATATTGTCGTAGTTGCTCGAGGACTAGCAAAGTCTAAGTGTGGGGGAATTTGATAAGTGTCTATTTATATATCATTTTCATATCAATTCGTCCATGTTTCTTTGCTATATTCCTTGGTATTTTTATGTTTTTGTGTGGTTTTTGATGTTTGTAGGAGTTTTTGAGGAACTTACACAAAATTGTAGTAAAACCCTTCATTTTCACCTCTGCTAGTCAACCAATTTCTTGGAGTTGATTGTATCGATATACAATTAACCGGATAACATGCTATATACCATTGAAAAGCTCTCGAAGTCTATTTTCTGGAGAAATTTACGGTTCACGAATTTATGTAGTGTACCGAAATTTGTGATAAAAATGGTATGAGAAGTGTATATTTGTAATTCCATATATCACTGTAGCATGTTATTAAATACGGGGCACTGTAGCAAGTTACTGTAGCAGAGTATTTAAACACATTTTAGAGTTTTATTTTCAGAACTTGAAGGGGGAAAAACGTGGGAGGAGGCTGCATTTCTGGATTTTCTCTCATCCCTTGGAGTTCTTGAAGGAGAAAGAAGATTTTGAAAGAGGAGGAACTACAATTCCAAGAAGATTCCTCTACAAAGAAGATTTTCAAAGAATTTGCTAAGTTCTTTCTTTCCTTTTCAATTCTGGAATTTCTCTGTATTGTATTTGTTATTCTGATTGAGTATGTGTAACTAAATCTGAATTGGTTGAGGGTGATTTCAAAGCCCTTGATATGGATTTTGTGAGTTGATTGTGTAAGAAATTGTTATCCAATTCTCTAATTGAAGTTGCTTGTATTTTCCCATATCTAATGCTTATGATTGCTTACTGATTGTATTTGTAATGGCCAACTGAATATAATCTGTTGTTGTCTATTGCTAGATTAGAAATCTTGATCCGTATTTGTCATGATTTTCCAATCATTAGTAGCAAAATTGTGATCAGAGATTGCAATTGGAAAATACAACCTAGGTTAATTAATCCGAACTTGTGTGATTATTGCTTAGATCAACCTATCTTTCTCATCGTAATGCTTCTATTGAATTAAACTTAGAGAGCTTGTTCTAGGTTGTTTAATGGATAGAGGTTAAATAAAGAGCTTGTTTTATTTAACAACAAAGTAAGGAAAGATTGGGATAACAGAGCTTGTTGTTATCTCCGGTTGATAATTTCAATGCTGTAATTGGATTACAATTCTATGTTAATTCACAAATTCATATCTTGTGGCAGAGAAAGAACCCTTAACCAAGTGCCTCTCATTGAATTTTTCAATTCATTTAATATTGTGTTGTGTTATTCTTTATTTGCCTTCGTATTCAGTTTAATTAATCATTCAACAAAACCCCCCCATATTTAGTTTAGTGTTGCTGAAAAATAACAAATTTAATTAGAATCAATCCTCGTGGGAACGATATCTCACTCATCACTTTATGACTTGTGCGACTAGTATACTTGCTAGTTTCGAACGCATCAATTCCGATAATGCGATCGAGGTTGTTTTTCTCCAAGATATGCACGTTTCAAACCTTTGGCGAATGACTTCAACTTCCATTTGGATGTTTCCACAAGCTGCTGCACAAATGAGCTCAAAGCACAAAGTAATCAAATTAAACAAAAGAAAGGAAAAGAAAAGAGCAAAAACAAAACTAAAGACATATAAAAGAGATAACAACACAATAGCAAACAAAAGTAAAAAACAAGTAAAAATATAAAAACAAATGAGACAGATGGCAAAGAGAGATAAAACCTGATCAATTTGATGGCCTACGAAAGGAATCTCCTCGAGACACAAAAATCGATCGTTATTACCTTATTTTATTTTTCTTTTCTTTTCTTTTATTTATTTTTCACAAACATTGGGTTGCCTCCCAATAAGCGCTTGGTTTAACGTCCTCAGCCCGACGTTGGTTCCATCATGGGAGGATCCAATTTCTGTTGTGCTTCTCTAATGGGCTTGGATCCCTCTTCTGACAAGATACGGTCAATGTATATGGATGGGCCTTGGATTTCAACAATTGTCCACTCAATAGCTATTTTGTGATCTGTAAGTATTCGGACAAGTTTATCTTCTTGTATTCGTGCAAGGCCCATTTCCATTGTAACTCGCAAAGTATCATTCTCACCCAGGAATCCATAATTCAAATGATCTGGAAGTGACTTAAGCTCCAAGGTATTGGCTTTCATCACAGAAGGAAGAAGTTTCTCATTAGATAAAGGCAATTCAATGTACGAAACATCATACCGATTTGTGGTGATAGCTATAGTCTCATCCAAGCTTGTCACAGCTTCCTCCACTTCTTTAGACACTTGTATCAGCTTTCTTGGTTCTTTGAAACTCTCTATCCTTATGTGTTCACTAATAGCAACATCCACTCCATTCTTACGAGTTAACTCAAAACATTGTTGTGGCAAATAATCAATAACGTCAACTGCAAAAACAGAATGTAAGTCATTAGAGTACCTCATTTCCTCAAAATATTAAAACATATCACCTTGCCATCAAACTCTATGGTCAAAGTGCCATAATGAACATCAATCTTGATTCTAGCAGTTTTCGAGAATGGCCTCCTAAAAGAATCGTGTTGGAATTAGGTCTATGTCTCATCCTCTATTTCAAGGACATAGAAGTTTGCTGGGAAACCAATTGATTCACCTGCACAAGCACATCTTCCACAACTCTTTTGGGATATGCATTAAAATGATCAGCAAACTGAATGGTAATACCGGTTTTCGCAAAAGGTCCAAGATTTAAAGAAGCATAAATAGAATATGGCATGACATTAATAGATTCTCCTAAATCTAACATAGCTCTTTCAAACTTGGTATTACCAATGGTGCATGGAATATGAACGTACCTGGATCTTTGCATTTTGGAGGAATTTTTCTTTGTAGTACAGCTGAAACATTTTCCCCCACGCTTACTTTCTCATTTCCCTTCAACTTTCTCTTGTTGGTGCATAACTCCTGGAGAAATTTTGTACAATGAGGTACTTGCTCAATAGCATCCAGAAGTGGTATATTTACCTCGATTTTATGAGAAGTTTCCAGGATTTCTTGTTCTTGTTTCTCCTTCGATTGTGCAAATCTACAAGGAAAAAGTGGAAGAGAAACATATGAAGGAATGGGAGTTATAGGATTTACCTGAGAAGTCAGTGTTTTGTTCATGGTGGAAGTGGTGTCATCTCCTTTATCAGTTTGTGATTTCTTTGGCAGGACATCTAATTGCCCTTCATTTTGCAAAGTTATCGCACAAGAATTCTCTCTTGGATTGATCATCGTTTGACAAGATAATGCTTCTGAGCCTTGGCCCTCGAATTTGCTCATGCTAGTGGCCAATTGTCCCATTTGATTTGCCAGGTTTTGGATAATTGCCCCAGTTTCCTGCTGGAATTGCATTGTGTTAGTGGCAAGTGCATTAACAATGTCCTGGAGAGACATACCTGAGTTTTGTGAAGCTGGTTGCGGTGCTGGATGTGGCATTGGTGGTGGTTGCATTTGAAAAGGCTGCTGCACTCTAGGTTGATTGAAACCTTGTGGCCGATTTGGTATCACATTTGGAGTGATTGGTTGATGATTCCAGTAACTGAAATTATGTTGATCTTCCCATCCAGCATTGTAAGTGCTAGAGAAAGGATCATACCATTGCCTCGTTTGTCCTGGAAATCCACCCATGGCATTGGCTTGTTCCATATATTCTTCTTGTAAAGTTGGATACATGTCGATTGGATGCTCCATCGTAGACTATATCCCACATTCATAAGATTTTTGCATATCTCCTACAGCCATGTTTTCCACAAGAGAGGTTAGCTCCGAAAGTTGTTGTTCAATGTTCGGAGTGCTTACCTCATTTACTCTCCATGGTACTTGTGGCTCAAATCCGCTATTGAATTGATAGAAGTTTACTGCCATGTTGTCTAAACACAAACAATCAGAAAAGAAAAACAAAGAAAATATGAATCAACAATGAAAACAAAATAACAAAACGATTAGAAAATCAATCACCGGCAACGGCGCCAAAAACTTGATGCGTTCGAAACTAGCAAGTATACTAGTCGAACAATTAATAAAGTGATAAGTAAGATATCGTTCCCACGAGGATTGATTCTAATTGAATTTGTTATTTCCAGCAACAATAAACAGGGGGGGATTTTTGTTGAATGCTTTACTAAATGAAATAATAATGCAAACGAAGAATAACAAAACATAAAGTAAATTTGAATGAAAAATCAATGGGAGAAAGCTAGTTAAGGGATCCTTCTCTACCACAAGATATGGATTTGCGAATTAATTGTAGAATTGTCATCTAATTACAGCATTGAAGTTATCAACCGTAGATAATAACAAGCTCTATTACCCCAATCTTTCCTTACTTTGTTGTTAAATAAAACAAGCTCTTATTTAATCTCTATCCATTAAACAACCTAGAACAAGCTCTCTGAGTTTAATTCAATGGATGCATTATGATAAGAAAGATAGGTTGATCTAAGCAATAAACACACAAGCTCGGATTATTAAACTTAGGTTGTATTCTCCAATTGCAATCTCTGATCACAATTTTGCTACTAAGGATTAGAAATTCAAGACAATTACGGATGAAGATTTCCAGTCTAGCAATAGACAACAACCAGATTATATTCAGTTGGCCATTCGAAATACAATGCAGCAAGCAATCATAAGCATTAGATATGGGAAAATACAAGCAACTTCAATTAGAGAATTGGATAACAACTTCTTGTACAATAAACTTACAAAAACCATATCAGGGGCTTTGAAATCACCCTCAACCAATTCAGATTCAGTTACACATGTTTAAGAACAACATAAATACAATACAGAGAAATTCCATAATTGAAAAGGAAAAGAAAAACTTAGCAAATCCTTTGAAAATCTCCTTTGTAGATGAATCTCCTTAGGATTGTAGTTCTTCCTCTTTCCAAGCATTCTTTCTCCTTCAAGAACTCCAAGGGATGAGAGAAATACAAAGATGCAGCCTCCTCCACGTTCTCCCCTCTTCAAGTTATCAAAATAAAACCCTAAAATGTGTTTAAATACTCTGCTACAGTGACTTGCTACAGTGCCCGTATTATACATGCTACAGTGACTTGTGGAATTATATTTCTATACATCTCACACTGTTTTGATTACAACTTTTGGTACACTGAATGGATTTATAAACGTAAATTTCTCCAGAAAATAGACTTCGAGAGCTTTCCAACGGTATATAATATGTCATCGGGTTCATTGTATATCAATACAATTAAATCCGAGAAGATCACTGACTAGCAGAGGTGAAAATGAAGGGCTTTACTTCATTTTTGTGCAAGTTGCTCCAAAACTCCTACAAACATCAAAACCATACAAAAACATAAAAATACCAAGGAATATAGCAAAGAAACATGGATGAATTGATATAAAAGTAATACATAAATAGACACCTATCACCTATAGTCGACCTCAGCCAAGAAATCTTGCCATCGTGCTTGTTTGGGGCTCAGCTTCTTTTGTGTTTGGAAGTAGCTTGTGGCCACATTGTCGGTTTTGATGACAAAGTGGGAACCAAGCAAGTAATGTCGCCAAACCCGTAAGCAATGGATGATGGCGATCATCTCCTTCTCTTGGATCGTGTATCGCCGCTCGGTGTCGTTGAGCTTGCGGCTCTCATAGGCAATGGGGTGTCCTTCTTACATGAGAACTCCCCCTATAGCAAAGTCGGAGGCGTCCGTGTGCATCTCGAATGGTTTGGTGTGATCGGGTAACACCAATACCGGTTCTTCACATATTGCCTTCTTCAACCCCTCGAAGGCATGTTGGCACTCTTCAGACCAGTGCCATATGCAGTTCTTCTTGAGAAGATCCGTGAGTGGGGCGGCTTTGGCTATCCATCATAAGCTTTCCATCCCATACACGGTGGCCAAGGAACTCTACTTCTTGTTGAGCAAATGAACATTTCTCCTTTTTAACGTAGAGTTCATTGTCACGAAGCACTTCGAAGACTTGTTGAAGATGTTGCACATGCTCTTCAAAAGTTGTGCTATAGATGACAATGTCATCCAAGTAGACTACCACAAACCGATCAAGGTAGGGATGGAATAGTTTGTTCATGAGGGTACAGAATGTGGTAGGGGCGTTGGTGAGACCAAATGGCATGACAAGAAATTCATAAGCACCATACCTTATCACACACGCGGTCTTTGGCTCGTCGCCCTTGGCAATGCACACTTGGTAGTACCCTGATCTCAAGTCAAGCTTTGTGAAATATCGAGCCTTCCCAAGTTGGTCGAACAGCTCCGCAATAAGTGGAATCGGGTACTTGTTCTTGATGGTGATCTTGTTAAGTGCCCGATAGTCGATACACATGCGAAGGGATCCATCCTTCTTCTTTTGGAAGAGGACGGGTGCACCGTATGGAGCTTTTGAGGGCTGGATGTAGCCTGCATCAAGCAAGTCTTGGAGTTGTTTCTTCAACTCCGCAAGTTCGGGTGGCGCTATGCGGTAAGGCGCCATGGCTGGACGCTTGGCACTGTGCTCCAACTCAATTTGGTGGTCCACTTCTCATCATGGAGGCAACTTCTTTGGAAGTTCTTGGGGCATGATGTCCTTGTATTCGTCAAGAACGGATTGGACTCGTCTTGGCAATAGGTCCTTGGCAAAGGTAGTGTCCTCACCATCATTTAGTTCTCGAATTGTGGCAAGGAAACTTAGATCCATCTTCATCCCCTGTTTGAATTGTAGTGCGGTTAGCATCTTGCTTTCGACCTTTGCTACCCGTTTTGCCATCACCGTGCATGATTGACTCCCATCGAGGATGTTGAGGGAGTTGGAAGATGGTATGGGGAAGGCATGGACTTGGTCGAAAATTCCATGCCAAGCACTACTTGAAAGTCATCCATGGGAACAATGGAGAAATCGAGCTTACCGTTCCAAGCACCAAGTTGTACCGATGTTGCCTTGGACACTCCCAATATTGCCTTGGCGGGTGGGTTTACCGCCTTGATGGTGCCTCCTCCATTGACATATTTGAGGCCTAACTGTTTGGCCTCTTCTTCAGAAATGAAGTTATGCGTGGCTCCCGTATCAAGCATCGCATGCACATTCTTGTCGTTGATGGTGGCACTCACATACATGAGACCCTTTTGGATATGTGTGGGTCTCTTGAGTGTGCCAATTGTGCGGAGAGAACCCATCCCCGCTTGAGGCTCCTCATTTTGTACGCCCTCAGGTTGAGCGGCTAGGGCGTTGAGGGTCTTCCTCTTTGGGCAATCCCACAACCAATGAGGACCATCACAAATGAAGCAAGGACTTTTAGGTTTAGGGGCATCGGACTTACCTTTGTTAGGTGTGTCGCGCTTGTCTCCCCCGGATGGTTTTCGTGCACCACCTTCCTTTCGAGCATGATCTGATAAGTGTTTATTTATGTATTACTTTCATATCAATTCGTCAATGTTTCTTTGCTATATTTCTTGGTAATTTTATGTTTTTGTGTGGTTTTGATGTTTGTAGGAGTTTTGGAGCAACTTGCACAAAAATAGAGTAAAACCCTTCATTTTTACCTCTGCTAGTTACCATCTTCTCGGATTTAATTGTATTGATATACAATGAACCCGAGGACATGTTATATACCGTTGGAAAGCTCTCGAAGTCTATTTTCTGAAGAAAATTACGGTTTATAAATCCATTCAGTGTACCAAAAGTTGTAATCAAAACAGTGTGAGATGTATAGAAATATAATTCCACAAGTCACTGTAGCATGTATAATACGGGGCATTGTAGCAAGTCACTGTAGCAGAGTATTTAAACACATTTTAGGGTTTTATTTTCATAACTTGAAGAGGGGAGAACGTGGAGGAGGCTGCATCTTTGGATTTCTCTCATCTCTTGGAGTTCTTAAAGGAGATTGAAGGCTTGGAAAGAGGAAGAACTACAAATCCTAAGAGATTTCATCAGATTTGCTAAGTTTATCATTTCCCTTTCATCTTCTGGAATTTTTATGTATTGTATTGTATTTATGACGTTTTTGAACATATGTAACTGAATCTGAATTGGTTGAGGGTGATTTCAAAGCCCTTGATATGGTTTTTGTGAGTTGATTGTGTAAGAAATTGTTATCCAATTCTCTAATTGAAGTTGGTTGCATTTTCCCATATCTAATGCTTATGATTGCTTGCTGATTGTATTTGGAATGGCCAACTGAATATAATCTGGTTGTTGTCTATTGCTAGAGTAGAAATCTTGATACGTAATTGTCTTGAATTTCTAATCCTTAGTAGCAAAATTGTGATCAGAGATTGCAATTGGAGAATACAATCTAAGTTAAATAATCCGAGCTTGTGTGTTTATTGCTTAGATCAACCTATCTTTCTTATCATAATGCATCCATTAAATTAAACTCAGAGAGCTGGTTCTAGGTTGTTTAATGGATAGAGATTAAATAAAGAGCTTGTTTTATTTGACAACAAAGTAAGGAAAGATTGGGATAACAGAGCTTGTTGTTATCTACGGTTGATAACTTCAATGCTGTAATTGGATTACAATTCTATGTTAATTCACAAATTCATATCTTGTGGCAGAGAAAGAATCCTTAACCAAGTGTCTCTCATTGATTTTTTCACTCCATTTTACTTTGTGTTGTGTTATTGTGCATTTGTATTAATATTTCATTTAGTTAATCCATCAACAAAACCCCCCCATTTATTCTGTTGTTGCTTTTGAATAACAAATTCAATTAAAATCAATCCTCGTGGGAACAATATCTTACTCATCACTTTATTACTTGTGCGACTAGTATACTTGCTAGTTTCGAACGCATCATGATCCTTCTTGGAATTCCGCTCTCCCCCACCTTTTCCTTGGTTGGTCTTCCTCTCCTCGGATTGAGATGTGTAGTCGATGAGGGATTCAGCCACGGCTATGGCATCATCAAGATTTTGCACGCCGCGCCTTTCAAGCTCAACCCTCGCCCAATCCTTGAGTCCGTCGAGGAAGTAGACTTCAAGAGCTTTTCAATAGACTTAGACTTTGAAAATAGACTTCGAGAGCTTTTCAATGGTATATAGCATGTTATCCGATTAATTGTATATCGATACAATCAAATCAACTCCGAGAAATTGGCTAATTAGCAGAGGTGAAAATGAAGGGTTTTACTCCATTTTTGTGCAAGTTGCTCCAAAACTCCTACAAACATCAAAACCACACAAAACCATAAAAATACCAAGGAATATAGCAAAGAAACATGGACAAATTGATATGAAAGTAATACATAATAGACACCTATCAAATCCCACACTTAGACTTTGCTAGTCCTCGAGTAACTACAACGATATGAAAACAAAACTAATCTAAACAGAATCAAAGAAAAAATTAAAAAAAATATGTTTTAACTTGCAAATAGGCCTCAAAGATTGTACTTAATTATAACCCAAGGAAAACTTCAAAATAATGCACTTGATCAAGAATCTCATTGATGCGTTTGAAACTAACAAGCATACTAGTCGCACAAGTAATAAAGTGATGAGTAAGATATCGTTCCCACGAGGATTGATTCTAATTAAATTTGTTATTCGAAAGCGAAAATAGAATAAATGGGGGGTTTTGTTGATTGATTACTGATGACAAATATTACAATGCAAATAAAGAAACACAATGCAACTTCTTGAAGTGATACTTCCTCCAATGACCGAAATTGGCTAAGGGATCCATTCTCTACCATAACAAGATTTATGGACATTTGCGAATAAATCATAGAATTGTCATCCAATTACACCATTGATTATCACCGTAAGAACAACAAGCTCTGTTCTCCCAACTCTTTCCTTACTTTGTTTTTTAATAAAACAAGTTCTTTATTATCTCTAACCATTAACACCTAGAACGACTCTCTACAGTTTAATTCATGAGCATTACGATAAAAAGATAGTTTGATCTAAGCATAACTAATCAACTCGATTATTTAACTTTGTTATATTCTCCAATTGCAATTCTCTGATCACAATTTTGCTACTAATTCTTAGAATTTTGTGCAGTTGCTCCAAAACTCCTACAAATATCAAAACCACAAAAAAACATAAAAATACCAAGGAATATAGCAAAGAAACATGGACGAATTGATATGAAAATGATATATAAATAGACACTTATCAAATTCCCCAACACTTAGACTTTGCTAGTCCTCGACAACATACAAACGATATGAAAAACCAGAATAATCTAACAGCATCCAAGAACAAATTAAAAAACAGTTTTTAACTTGCATCTATAGACCTCAAGATTGTACTTATTCTAACCTAAGGAAACTTCAAATATGCACTTGAATCACTAATCTCATTGAATGGCTTTTGCAAACTAGCAAGTTAACTAGTCGCACAAGTAATAAAGTGATGAGTAAGATATCGTTCCCACGAGGATTGATTCTAATTAAATTTGTTATTCGAAAGCGAAAACAGAATAAATGGGGGTTTTGTTGATTGATTAACTAGATGAAATATTAATGCAAATAAAGAATAACACAATGCAAACTTAATTGAAGTGAAAATTAATCAATGACAGAAATTTGGCTAAGGGATCATTCTCTGCCACAAGATATGGATTTGCGAATAAATCATAGAATTGTCATCCAATTACACCATTGAAATTATCAACCGTAGATAACAACAAGCGCTGTTATCCCAATCTTTCCTTACTTTGTTGTTAAATAAAACAGGCTCTTTATTTAATCTCTATCCATTAAACAACCTATAACAAGCTCTCTGAGTTTAATTCAATGGATGCATTATGATAAGAAAGATAGGTTGATCTAAGCAATAAACACACAAGCTCGTATTATTTAACTTAGGTTATATTCTCCAATTGTAATCTCTGATCACAATTTTGCTACTAATGATTAGAAATTCAAGTCCATTACGGATCAAGATTTCTAGTCTAGCAATAAATCACAACCAGATTATATTCAGTTGGCCCCTCAAATACAATCAGCACGCAATCATAAGCATTAAATATGGGAGAATACAAGCAACTTCATTAGAGAATTGGATAACAATTCCTTACACAATCAACTTACAAAAACCATATCAGGGGCTTTGAAATCACCCTCAACCAATTCAGATTTAGTTACACATATTCGGATAGAATACAAATACAATACAATATGGAGACATTGATAACCGGATCTTCGCGTATATGGCTCTGATACAATTGGATACCAATCTTCGAGATAGGGCTCTGATACCAATCTGATACCGGGCTGCTGGATTGTAACAAATCAAGAGAGGATCTTCAAGTTGATAAACAACTCAACCAATGGCTGGAACAAGGATTATGAAACCCAATAAACTCTTTGAGAGGGATAACAAGCTCACCACCAAAGTAAACACCAATGGGATACAGATAATTCACCACCCAAGGATGTAAATCAAGGATACAGGGCTTAAAGGGATAACAAGCTCACCACCAAAGTAAACACCAATGGGATACAGATAATTCACCACCCAAGGATGTAAACCAAGGATACAGGGCTTAAACTAACTCCCCACTCTATGGAATCCACCAAGAGATACAGAGTTAAGGAGAAATCAGTATAAACACTGAAATTTCACTCAAATTCGGATTCAAAACTTCACTCCCTTCAACACACAACTTTGGGACTTTAAATAAATTGGAACAACCCTCCAAGCATAGGTAAAAGACAATAATTAGATGTGTTCAACAATTACGGCTCAACTAATACATTGACAACTCAGTTATTGACTAAGACTCATAAGTAAACACATTAGGTAATAAAAGCACAACCAACTAAGCTAGAAATTCAAATTCCAACCAACTAAGCAATCAAATTCAAATTCTAGAGTAGACTTTAATGCATCATTAACTATGAACCAGCTGTGAAGATATAGTCATAGATTCCTGCAGACAACTCCAAAATGACACATTGACAAATGTGTTAGAAAGCTGACTTCAAGATCTTTTATAGCCACAAATCTTGACATTTAATTCTCTGCACAGCAATACCAGTTCTTTTACGAAATTATCCCTCATTCTGGTTCATGTGTACTCTTGACCATTGTAACAATTTGCACCTCTTGATGATTCATCATGATTCCCATGGATTGTAACACTCCTGTGTCAAGCTCCCCTGGTTGAGAAAGACTCGACCTCGAGTCTTGGTTGTTGTTTTCACCAAGATAAGGACTAAGGTCAGAGACATTGAATGTGTTGGAAACATTGTAATGCTCAGGTAGCTCAACTTTGTAAGCATTCTCTCCAATGCGTTGTAAAACTTTGAATGGTCCAACAGCTCTAGGCTTCAACTTGGCATATTTGCCTGGAGGAAACCTTTCCTTTCTAAGGTGTATCCACACTAGATCTCCTTCTTTGAACTCAGCATACTTCCGATGTTTGTTTGCTATAGCTTTATACTTCTCATTTTGCTTCAAAATCTTCTCTCGAACTTGTTCATGCAGCTTCTTGATGTTCTTAGCCCTCTCCTTTGCATCACTGCTAAATTGAGTTTTGGAAGGAATAGGAGCTAAATCCAAAGGACTTATTGGATTCTTGCCATAAACAACCTCAAAAGACTATGACCAGTGGTTTGACTTGATAATCTGTTGTAAGCAAACTCAACTTGGGGTAAAACAAGATCCCATTGCCGTAAATTCTGACCAACATAACTCCTCAGAAGATTTCCCAAGCTTCTGTTGACAACTTCAGTTTGTCCATCTGTTTGAGGATGATGAGATGAACTAAAGGTAAGTGTAGTCCCCAGCTTTTTCCAAAGTGTACGCCAAAAATGAGATAAGAACTTTGGATCACGATCTAAGACTATGGTCTTAGGAATGCCATGCAATTTCACAATCTCCTTGAAGTACAAATCGGCCACATGAGTCGCATCATTTGTCTTGTTACAAGGGACAAAATGAGCCATTTTAGAAAATCGGTCAACCACCACCATGATTGAATCTTTGTTTCGCTGTGTTCTAGGCAATCCCACCACAAAATCCAAGCTAACATCTTCCCATGGATCATTAGGAACAGGTAATGGAGTGTACACACCAGTGTTCTGCCCATGACTTTTTGCCACATGACAAATTGTACACGCTCTTCACGTGCTTCATCACATCCGTTTTTTTGGGTTTTTTTTTTTTGTTCCATTTCCCAATCTTCATCCAATAGAAGTTTTCCTTCACAATAGCAATAGTTTTGTCTCTCCCAAAATGACCACTAATGCCACTGCCATGTGCTTCATTAATGATTAATTCTCTCAAGGAACATTGAGGAATACACAATTGGTTTGCCTTGAGTAGATAACCATCCTGCAAAACAAATTGGTTAGATGAAAACTCATTACAGTTACTCCATATTTTGTCGAAATCTGGATCATCCCTGTAAAGCTCTTTTAAAACCTCAAACCCAACAACATTCATTTGCATAGAGGTCAGCAAAGAATGTCTTCGGCTTAAGGCATCAGCCACCACATTTTGAACTCCAGATTTATGCTTGATGGTAAAGTTGAAAGCTTGAAGAAACTCTACCGATCTGGCATGTCGAACATTAAGCTTCTGTTGGCTATTGATGAACTTCAAAGCTTCATGGTCAGAATATAGAACGAAGGGTTTTGGCAAGAGATACTGACTCCAATGCTTCAAAGCTCGACAAATAGCAAACAACTCTTTGTCATAAGTTAAGTACTTTTTGCGAGATGCATTCAATTTTTCACTAAAGAAAGCAATTGGTCTGCGTTCTTGGCTAATAACAGCACCCGGAACAAGATTAATACAATGATGTATGTCTTTCATTGGAGGAAAGCCTGGTGGTATCTCATTTGGTATAACATCATGGTATTCTTCAAGAAGATATTTCATCTCCAGAGGTGGTTCATTACTAACTCCATTTTCTTCTAACAATAAGAACACATAAATTTCACTTCCCTTCTCCAACTCTCTTCTACATTCTGTTTGGGTAAGCAAAGCATTTCCCTCCCTTTTAGTAGGTTTAGGAACACATTCTAACTTCGAAGGACCCAAAATAACTTTGACCCCATCTTTAAAGAAGGTGATAGTATTCCTATGCCATCATGCATACTCTCCTATCAGACTGCCATGGTCACCAAAAGTAATGAACAAGCATCCATAGGAACAACATCACACCAGATTTTCATCTTTATACTTTTTTTCAAATAGAAATGAAACAAGGCAGCGTTTGTTTACCTTGATCTCGTTATCTTTCCGAAGCCATGAAATCTTGTAATGTTGAGGATGCTTCTCTGTTTGAAGGCCAAGTTTATCAATCATCTCCGTAGACACCACATTTTCAAAGCTGCCACCATCAATAATAACGTTGCACACCTTGCCATGAGAAAAGAACTCTGCTATGGAAGATAATTTCTGCGAGCCAATCATCTTCTCGTTCTTGGGCAATACTCAAAACTCCTGTGAATAATAAGAAGAGAATCACCTCGATGTGTATAAGTGATTGTTCTTCTCCATCAACAAATTCTGGATTATCGAAATTGATCAAGGCATCTGACTCGATCTCTTCATCAAATTCGTAAAAGTCATCAAATATTGGTGGTTTTCCATGATCCTCAAAGAAGTCATGGTCTACTTCATTATTCTCCACCGATTCATCTTTATTAGCATAATTGTCCAAAGGACTTTGATCTTCTACTTCTCCATGCATTCCACCTACGAATTCTTTATTTTCCAGAATTACTAAATGTTGCTGGAGTTGTTGGAGCTGCCGCATAAGATCTTCAACGATCAAACGTTGCTGGACTTGCTGGAGTTGCCGCCTGAGATCTTCAATAATCAAATCTCGTTCACTCTTTGAGAACGAGGCAATTGGGTAGTAGAAGTAGCCTTGTGAGTACGACCAGCCATTGAACCAAAAGCTCTGATACCAATCTGATGCCGGATCTTCGAGATATGGCTCTGATACCAATCTGATACCGGATCTTCGAGATATGGCTCTGATACCAATCTGATACCAGATCTTCGAGATATGGCTCTGATACCAAATCTGATACCGGGCTGCTGGATTATAATAGATGAGGATAGGATCTTCAAGTTGATTATCAACTCAACCAATGGCTGGAACAAATAGAATGGAACCTAACAAACACTCTTTGAAAGGATAACAAGCTCACCACCAAAGTGAACACCAATGGGATACAGGTAATTCACCACCCAAGGATGTAAACCAAGGATACAGGGCTTAAAGGGATAACAAGCTCACCACCAGGGTAAACACCAATGGGATACAGATAATTCACCACCCAAGGATGTAAACCAAGGATACAGGGCTTAAACTAACTCACTACTCTATGGAATCCACCAAGAGATACAGAGTTAAGGAGAAATCAGTATAAACACTGAAATTTCACTCAAATCGGATTCAAAACTTCACTCCTTGAACACACAACTTTGGGACTTTAAATAACTTGGAACAACCCTCCAAGCATAGGTAAAAGACAATAATTAGATGTGTTCAACAATTACAGCTCAAATAATACATTGACAACTCAATTATTGACTAAGACTCATAAGTAAACACATTAGGTAATAAAAGCACAACCAACTAAGCTAGAAATTCAAATTCCAACCAACTAAGCAATCAAATTCAAATTCTAGAGTAGACTTTAATGCACCATTAACTATGAACCAGCTTTGAAGAGATAGTCATAGATTCCTGCAGACAGCTCCAAATGACACATTGACAAATGTGTTAGAAAGCTGACTTAAAGATCTTTTATAGCCACAAATCTTGACATTTAATTCTCTGCACAGCAATACCAGTTCTTTTACGAAATTATCCCTCATTCTGGTTCATGTGTACTCTTGACCATTGTAACAATTTGCACCTCTTGATGATTCATCATGATTCCCATGGATTGTAACACTCCTGTGTCAAGCTCCCCTGGTTGAGAAAGACTCGACCTCGAGTCTTGGTTGTTGTTTTCACCAAGATAAGGACTAAGGTCAGAGACATTGAATGTGTTGGAAACACTGTAATGCTCAGGTAGCTCAACTTTGTAAGCATTCTCTCCGATGCGTTGTAAGACTTTGAATGGTCCATCAGCTCTAGGCTTCAACTTGGCATATTTGCCTGGAGGAAACCTTTCTTTTCTAAGGTGTATCCACACTAGATCTCCTTCTTTGAACTCAACATACTTCCGATGTTTGTTTGCTGTAGCTTTATACTTCTCATTTTGTTTCAAAATCTTCTCTCGAACTTGTGCATGCAGCTTCTTGATGTTCTTAGCCCTCTCCTCTACATCACTGCTAAATTGAGTTTTGGAAGGAATAGGAGCTAAATCCAAAGGACTTATTGGATTCTTGCCATAAACAACCTCAAAAGACTATGACCAGTGGTTTGACTTGATAATCTGTTGTAAGCAAACTCAACTTGAGGTAAAACAAGATCCCATTGCCGTAAATTCTTACCAACATAACTCCTTAGAAGATTTCCCAAGCTTCTGTTGATAACTTCAGTTTGTCCATCTGTTTGAGGATGATGAGATGAACTAAAGTTAAGTGTAGTCCCCAGCTTTTTCCAAAGTATACGCCAAAAATGAGATAAGAACTTTGGATCACGATCTGATACTATGGTCTTAGGAATGCCATGCAATTTCACAATCTCCTTGAAGTACAAATCGGCCACATGAGTCGCATCATTTGTCTTGTTACAGGGGACAAAATGAGCCATTTTAAAAAATCGGTCAACCACCACCATGATTGAATCTTTGTTTCGCTGTGTTCTAGGCAATCCCACCACAAAATCCAAGCTAACATCTTCCCATGAATCATTAGGAACAGGTAATGGAGTGTACAAACCAGTGTTCTGCCCATGACTTTTTGCCACATGACAAATTGTACACCTCTTCACGTGCTTCATCACATCCCTTTCCATCTTCAGCCAATAGAAGTTTTCCTTCACAATAGCAATAGTTTTGTCTCTCCCAAAATGACCACTAATGCCACTGCCATGTGCTTCATTAATGATTAATTCTCTCAAGAAACATTGAGGAATACACAATTTGTTTGCCTTGAGTAGATAACCATCCTGCAAAACAAATTGGTTAGATGAAAACTCATTACAATTACTCCATATTTTTCCGAAATCTGGATCATCCTTGTAAAGCTCTTTTAAAACTTCAAACCCACCAACATTCATTTGCATAGAGGTCAGCAAAGAATGTCTTCGGCTTAAGGCATCAGCCACCACATTTTGAACTCCAGATTTGTGCTTGATGGTAAAGTTAAAAGCTTGAAGAAACTCTACCCATCTGGCATGTCGAACATTAAGCTTCTGTTGGCTGTTTATGAACTTCAAAGCTTCATGGTCAGAATATAGAATGAATGGTTTTGGCAAGAGATGCTGACTCCAATGCTTTAAAGCTCGACAAATAGCATACAACTCTTTGTCATAAGTTGAGTACTTTTTGCGAGATGCATTCAATTTTTCACTAAAGAAAGCAATTGGTCTGCGTTCTTGGCTAATAATAGCACCTGGAACAAGATCAATACAATGATGTATGTCTCTCATTGGAGGAAGGCCTTGTGGTATCCCATTTGGTATAACATCATGGTATTCTTCAAGAAGATATTTCATCTCCAGAGGTGGTTCATTACTAACTCCATTTTCTTCTAACAACAAGAACACATAAATTTCACTTCCTTTCTCCAACTCTCTTCTACATGCTGTTTGGGTAAGCAAAGCATTTCTCTCCCCTTTAGTAGGTTTAGGAACACATTCTAACTTCGAAGGACCCAAAATAACTTTGACCCCATCTTTAAAGAAAGTATAAGTATTCCTATAGCCATCATGCATTGCTCTCCTATCATACTGCCATGGTCTACCAAGAAGTAAATGACAAGCATCCATAGGAACAACATCACACCATATTTCATCTTTATACTTTTTTCCAATAGAAAATGAAACAAGGCAGCGTTTGTTTACCTTGATCTCGTTATCTTTCCGAAGCCATGAAATCTTGTAAGGTTGATGATGCTTCTCTGTCTGAAGGCCAAGTTTATCAATAATCTCCGTAGACAGCACATTTTCAAAGCTGCAACCATCAGTAATAAAGTTGCACACCTTGCCATGAGAAGAACATCTGCTATGGAAGATATTTCTGCGAAGCCAATCATCTTCTCGTTCTTGGGCAATACTCAAACTCCTTTGAATAATAAAGAGAGAATCACCTCGATTTGTATAAGTGATTTCTTCTCCATCAACAAATTCTGGATTATCGAAATTGATCAAGGCATCTGACTCGATCTCTTCATCAAATTCGTAAAAGTCATCAAATATTGGTGGTTTTCCATGATCCTCAAAGAAGTCATGGTCTACTTCATCATTCTCCACCGATTCATCTTTATTAGCATAATTGTCCAATGGACTTTGATCTTCTACTTCTCCATGCATTCCACCTACGAATTCTTTATTTTCCAGAATTACTAAATGTTGCTGGAGTTGTTGGAGCTGCCGCATAAGATCTTCAACGATCAAACGTTGCTGGACTTGCTGGAGTTGCCGCCTGAGATCTTCAATAATCAAATCTCGTTCACTCTTTGAGAACGAGGCAATTGGGTAGTAGAAGTAGCCTTGTGAGTACGACCAGCCATTGAACCAAAAGCTCTGATACCAATCTGATGCCGGATCTTCGAGATATGGCTCTGATACCAATCTGATACCGGATCTTCGAGATATGGCTCTGATACCAATCTGATACCAGATCTTCGAGATATGGCTCTGATACCAATCTGATACTGGGCTGCTGGATTGTAATAAATCAAGAGAGGATCTTCAAGTTGATAAACAACTCAACCAATGGCTGGAACAAGGATTATGAAACCCAATAAACTCTTTGAAAGGGATAACAAGCTCACCACCAAAGTAAACACCAATGGGATACAGATAATTCACCACCCAAGGATGTAAACCAAGGATACAGGGCTTAAAGGGATAACAAGCTCACCACCAAAGTAAACACCAATGGGATACAGATAATTCACCACCCAAGGATGTAAACCAAGGATAAAGGGCTTAAACTAACTCACCACTCTATGGAATCCACCAAGAGATACAGAGTTAAGGAGAAATCAGTATAAACACTGAAATTTCACTCAAATTCGGATTCAAAACTTCACTCCCTTCAACACACAACTTTGGGACTTTAAATAAATTGGAACAACCCTCCAAGCATAGGTAAAAGACAATAATTAGATGTGTTCAACAATTACGGCTCAAATAATACATTGACAACTCAATTATTGACTAAGACTCATAAGTAAACACATTAGGTAATAAAAGCACAACCAACTAAGCTAGAAATTCAAATTCCAACCAACTAAGCAATCAAATTCAAATTCTAGAGTAGACTTTAATGCACCATTAACTATGAACCAGCTTTGAAGAGATAGTCATAGATTCCTGCAGACAGCTCCAAATGACACATTGACAAATGTGTTAGAAAGCTGACTTCAAGATCTTTTATAGCCACAAATCTTGACATTTAATTCTCTGCACAGCAATACCAGTTCTTTTACGAAATTATCCCTCATTCTGGTTCATGTGTACTCTTGACCATTGTAACAATTTGCACCTCTTGATGATTCATCATGATTCCCATGGATTGTAACACTCCTATGTCAGACATTCCAGAAAATGAAAGGGAAAGGGAAAACTTAGCAAATTTGATGTAATTCTCTTTGGATTGTAGTTCTTCCTCTTTCCAAGCTTCCTTTCTCCTTCAACAACTCCAAGAGATGAAAGAATTCCAGAGCTTCAGCCTCCACCACGTTCTCCCCTCTTCAAGTTGTCAAAATAAAACCCTAAAATGTGTTTAAATACTCTGCTACAGTGACTTGCTACAGTGCCCCGTATTATACATGCTACAGTGACTTGTGGAATTATATTTCTATACATCTCACACTGTTTTGATTATAACTTTCGGTACATGATAGGTGTCTATTTATGTATTACTTTTATAT
>SNVD02008114.1:0-31753 GCA_013180625.2 Boswellia sacra | reverse complement strand
AATTGATTTCGAGTCCTAGAATTTTCTTGTCCTATGTGTCTCACAATAGCTTATCATCCAACATTCTTGCAAGTAACTCAAAACATTGTGTGGCAGAGATCACAGTAACGTCAACTACAAAAACAGGAATATAAGTCTACTAGTGGTACCTCATTGCCTCAAAAAATATTGAAACATATCACCTTGCGATCAAACTCCATGATGAGAGTGCCATCATGAACATCAATCTTGGTTCTAACAGTTTTCGAGAATGGTCTCCCTATAAGAATCAGGGTTGGATTAGGAGATGTCTCATCCTCTATTTCAAGAACATAAGAGTCTGCTGGAAAACCAATTGATTCACCTGCACAAGCACATCTTCCACAACTCTTTTGGTATATGCATTAAAACGATCAGCAATTTGAATGGTAATACCAATTT
The DNA here is from genome assembly GCA_013180625.2 of Boswellia sacra. Lineage (NCBI taxonomy): Eukaryota > Viridiplantae > Streptophyta > Magnoliopsida > Sapindales > Burseraceae > Boswellia > Boswellia sacra. Next base: position 31,333 of record SNVD02008114.1, on the reverse strand, counting down.
CTGCAAAAGGTCCAAGATTTAAGGAAGCATAAATAGAATATGGCATGCTGTTTATATAGATGCTTCCAAATCTTATACATTAACCCATTTACAATACTTGGTTTTTTTACCATTATGTGTGGTGTGTCTATGGCACATGGTGAAAGTAACCTGGTCTTTAGCACACTTTTTGAGGAATTTTCCTTTGTCGAATACAGCTGAAACATCTTCCGCCACCTATACTTACTTTTTCTTTCATTTCTTTTTAACTTTCTTTTGCTGGTGCATAACTCCTTGAGACATTTTGTATAATGAGGTACTTGCTCGATAGCATCCAGAATTGGTATATTTACCTCGATTTTGTGAGAAGTTTCCAGGATTTCTTGTTCTTGTTCCTCCTTCGATTTTGCAAATCTACTAGGAAAAAGTAGAGGAGAAACATATGAAGGAATGGGAGTTATAGGATTTACCTGAGAAGTCAGTGTTTTGTTCATGGTGGAAGTGGTGTCATCTCCTTCATCAGTTTGTGATTTCTTTGGCAGGACATCTAATTGCTCTTCATTTTGCAAAGTTATCGCACTGTAGCTAGTTTTGCGTTTGGATTTGGAATTCACGTTTGAGAAGATAATTTTTCTGGAGTCTTGTCCCTCGAATTTGCTCATGCTAGTAGCCAATTGTCCCATTTGATTTGCCAGGTTTTGGATACTTGCCCAGTTTCCTGCTGGAATTGCATTGTGTTAGTGGCAAGTGCATTAACAATATCTTCGAGAGACATACCTGAGTTTTGCGAAGCTGGTTGCGGTGCTGGATGTGGCATTGGTGGTGGTTGCATTGAAATGGTTGCTGCACTCTAGGTTGATTGAAACTTTGTGGCCAATTTGGTATCACATTTGGAGTGATTGGTTGATGATTCCAGTAACTGAAATTATGTTGATCTTCCCATCCAGCATTGTAAGTGCTAGAGAAAGGATCATACCATTGGCTCGTTTGTCCTGGAAATCCACCCATGGCATTGGCTTGTTCCATATATTCTTTTTGTAAAGTTGGATACATGTCAATTGGATGCTCCATCGTAGAATATATCCCACATTCATAAGATTTTTGTATATCTCCTACAGCCATGTTTTCCACAAGAGAGTTTAGCTCAGAAAGTTGTTGTTCAATGTTCGGAGTGCTTACCTCATTTACTCTCCATGGTACTTGTGGCTCAAATCCGCTACTGAATTGATAGAAGTTTACTGCCATGTTGTCTAAACACAAACAATCAGAAAAGAAAAACAAAGAAAATATGAATCAAAAATGAAAACAAAATAACAAATCGATTAGAAAATCAATCCCCGGCAACGGCGCCAAAAACTTGATGCGGTCGAAACTAGCAAGTATACTAGTCGCACAAGTAATAAAGTGATAAGTAAGATATCGTTCCCACGAGGATTGATTCTAATTGAATTGTTATTTCCAGCAACAATAAACTAAACAGGGGGGAATTTTTGTTGAATGCTTTACTAAATGAAATAAGAATGCAAGTAAAGAATAACAAAACAGAAAGTAAATTTGAATGAAAAATCAATGGGAGAAAGCTGGTTAAGGGATCCTTCTCTACCACAAGATCTGGATTTGCGAATTAATTGTAGAATTGTCATCTAATTACAGCATTGAAGTTATCAACCGTAGATAATAACAAGCTCTATTACCCCAATCTTTCCTTACTTTGTTGTTAAATAAAACAAGCTCTTTATTTAATCTCTATCCATTAAACAACCTAGAACAAGCTCTCTAAATTTAATTCAATGGATGCATTATGATAAGAAAGATAGGTTGATCTAAGCAATAAACACACAAGCTCGGATTATTTAACTTAGGTTATATTCTCCAATTGCAATCTCTGATCACAATTTTGCTACTAATGATTAGAAATTCAAGACAATTACGGATCAAGATTTCTAGTCTAGCAATAGACAATATCCAGATTATATTCAGTTGGCCACCCAAATACAATCCAGCAAGCAATCATAAGCATTAGACATGGGAAAATACAAGCAACTTCAATTAGAGAATTGGATAACAACTTCTTGCACAATCAACTTACAAAAACCATATCAAGGGCTTTGAAATCACCCTCAACCAATTCAGATTCAGTTACACATGTTTAAGAACGTGGTAAATACAATACAACATGGAGACATTCCAGAAAATGAAAGGAAAGGGGAAAATTTAGCAAATTTGATGAAATCTCTTAGGATTTGTAGTTCTTCCTCTTTCCAAGCCTTCAATCTCCTTCAAGAACTCCAAGAGATGAGAGAAATCCAAAGATGCAGCCTCCTCCACGTTCTCCCCTCTTCAAGTTATGAAAATAAAACCCTAAAATGTGTTAAAATACTCTGCTACAGTAACGTGCTACAGTGTCCCGTATTATACATGCTACAGTGATGTGTGGAATTACATTTCTACACTTCTCATACTGTTTTGATTACAACTTTCGGTACACTGAATGGATTCATAAACCGTAAATTTCTCCAAAAAGTAGACTTCGAGAGCTTTTCAACGGTATATGATATGTCATCAGATTCATTGTATATCATACAATTAAATCCGAGAGATGGTTGACTAGCAGAGGTGAAAATGAAGGGTTTTACTCCATTTTTGTGCAAGTTGCTCCAAAACTCCTACGAATATCAAAACCACACAAAAACATAAAAATACCAAGGAATATAGTAAAGAAATATGGACGAATTGATATGAAAATGATATATAAATAGACATTTATCAGAAAGATATGCATGATTCCTTGGTGAAGGCTTTGTCTTAATGTCAACATGAAGGTGGTCACAAGTCCCGCTTCCGTTCTAATTTCTCTTCTTGGATTAAGTACTTCATTGGTTCTTTTTCTCATGGCGTCTTTTCTGTTGGACCAGGCTATAAGTCTAGATTTAGGTTTGAAGCCCTACTTCTTTGTGGTTGAGTAAATTTATTTTCTACAATTCTGAAGTGATGTGGTAGTTCCTCAAATATTTCCCATAGCTATTCGATTGGCACAGGGAATAGGTTTTTCTTTGGCTTCTTTATGCTTAAGTTGCCAGTATCAAACTCTGGATGAACTTTATAGCTATGAACTGCTTTTTGTTGGGAGGTTTGCTATTGATTCTCTTATGTCTACTTCATTTCTTCAAATATTTATGCTTGAAAGATTAGGTAGATATGTTTCTATGCTTTCTCATTTGCTGCAAGTGATTAGGGCTAATTATTCCCATCTAATCCTTGGGAATGAGAGGTTAATCCTTCCTTCTTGGTATCCCTTGTGCTCTTGTTGGTTACATAAAAAATCTTTTGAAGAGAGTATCATTAAATATCTGGATTATGAGAGTCAATATAAGGCTACGCCTTACTCTTTTCATGGAAGGGATTTTTCTGTATCTTCTAATTTTAAGGGTGTACCTTCTACTGTACTTTTGTCTTTGCCTTGTTTAGATACTGGTGGCAACTTAGTTTTAGGAGGCTATTATTTGCATCATCAATTTGGATATTTGCTTGGCTTTATTAATAATTTTGAGTTTGTTGCTATTGCTTATAATCCACATCGAGTACTTCATCAGTTTGGTCTGGATTTGGTTATGATCGTATCTCAAGTTTTCAATTTTGATTATCTTTCTGTTATCTTGCAATTTGTTCCCTCTTACTTGAGACAGCTTGAGGGTATGGCTGGTTTGCATCTTTTTGTTGGTGCTTATAAGAGAGGCTCTCGTTATATTGAGTTTAATAACTTTTGGAAAACAAGTCTTCAATCAATTCTAGATTTTGTGAAATCTTCTTCTATGAAACCCCTTGGTGGTGAATCTGTCGACTGTTCTTTGTGGCTGCTTGAATTTTCTACTTCTTTATTTAATTTGTATGTGAAGCTCTCTTCTCCCTTCACCTTAATTATTGACAATAAGTTTGAAATTCTTGGTGTCAAGCGCATAAAGTCTAATGTTTCTCTTGCTAAGGGTAGTGCAAGAGCTCACAGTCCTGGTGTTTCTCCTTCTCCAAAACCTTCTATTAGAATAGTTAAGAAAGAAAAAGACTATTCCTAAGAAGTCTATAGATGGTTCCTCCACAGGTAAAAAAGTTGGAACTTTTAGAGCACTAGTCTGTAGGAGCTCTCGTTTGTAAAGTCATCGCTCTTCAACAATTAGTTCTGAAACATGTTGATCTGAGTGACTCTACTTTTGAGAAATCTTCTTCTAAAGATAATTTTGTATCATCTTCTGAAGCTGAGAGCAAACACCAAGTTACTTAAGTTTGTTTCTATCATCTATATAGTTTTTTTTCTATCTTTACTAAAAAGTGTTTGTAGGGTCAACTTGAGCAAGCCATGTCTGAAGAACGTAAAGAGGATACTGACAATAGAGCTTACAATACTGATTGAGTTCTTAGGAGTCTTTATGTAATTAAGAAGACTAAGACCACAAAAAGGAAGAGATAAGCCCTTGAGGAAGAAGAATCTGAAACAAAGAAGCACAAATTTTTTCCCAGATTGAAAACACCCAAAGTTGAAGTCACAAGCCCTCTAACACCTATCTCTGGTAAGTATTCTGTATTGTCTTTTTTGTTCCTTTTTTAGTAGATTTATGATAGCTTTTTTCTTTTTTTTTTCTAGGTATTGCTTCTACTTCTACTACTCCTCTGTAGACTTTGTCTGTAGTTGATAATATTGTACAATAAACATTCAAGGAGTATTAGGCTTCTTATAAAGACAAGGATCCTATTTATGTGCTTGTTGACACTCTATATAAGCCTTCTGCTAGTAAGGCTCCATTTTAAGGGTTAGATATTCCTATGGATTTGTTCCCTTTCTAAACAGTTTTGAAAGCAAGTATACAAATTCTAAGTAATGGCTCCTCACCATCAATGTGAGTCTACCATCATTTCATAGCATTATACAATTCTATTTCTAAACATGGTATATTCATATAGTATTCATACATTCATAAATTAATTAAACAAAGCCATAATCTAGAATCATGGCACTTCTACCTAGATTTGATATTTCTTATTATGGCATTCTAGCCTATCGCTATTTTAGCATAATTGAATTGATTTAATTCTAAATATGGTAATTCTATCCTAGCATAGTTATCATGGCACATTCTAGCCTAAGCATGGGATTTCTAGCCTAATTCAATCAATTAAAATCATGCAAAGCTATTTCAGCTCAATCCAAAAATTTAAGGGGCAATAAAGGTAATTCATACATATTCTATGCTATTTCCTAACATATTTCAAAGTAATCATAAGTTTTCCTAGCATGATTCTGCTCATGTGCTCTTAAGCATGATTCTAAGCATTCGCGAAGAAAATAAATTCCTAATCATGACTTTAATAAAGAAGAGAAAGTGGACTTACCTCGATACGCATTTCCACCTCACAAAACAAATAAAGGGTTAAACAATTCATAAAACCTCTAAACATGCTTCTAAGCATCAAAATTAATCCTAAACATGCTTATTCTAAGCATAAATAAACCTAATCATGCTTATTCTAAAGCAAGAAAAATAAATAAGAAAAGAGGAGGGGGAAGAGAGAATTGCTCTCAGAACGTACCTTTTTCGGGTTTAGAGCAATATAAGATGTCTAAAAAATATTAAACTGGAAAAGATTCTTTGAATTCTTAAGTGTATCTTCAAAGAAGGAGAAGAGATGAATTTAATTTGTCTTGATAAATGTGCCCAAGGTGTGCTTATATAAGCTTTTTTTGGAGGAAAAAGTGATAAAAAAACCAATGTGGGATATGGATGAACAGTGCTATTGAACAGTGCTAGAGTGAACAATTCCTTCGGCGGTTGAACTATGTCACCGCCAGTGGACAATGCCGTTAGTGAATATTGCACTCAATGTCAGTTATGTTCAATCAACCATAATTTTTTGTACAAAACTCCGATTTACAATCCGTAAATTTCTATAAAAGATAAATTTCTGCGGCTTAGCAACGGTATATGACTCGTTGTCTGATTCTTTGTAGATTAATATCTATGATTTTTTGAAATTGGTCATTGGTTTTTTAAGTTTTTGGTTCTTTGGCTTTTCACACTTTTTTTCCATTCAAAGGCTCTCTTTGAGCATTTCATATTGCTCAAAACACCTATGTGTTTCATTATTGAGCTCAAAAATCAAGTGTCTACAGCTTACCTCCTCCTTTGGAGAGGTTTATGGGACACAAAGATTGACAAAGTACTCTTACCTTGTCTACCTGTTTTAGTTCTAACTTCTTCATTGACATCTGCATTCTACCACACTTCTCAATGTCTGCTCTCCTCTTCAATTCTTGTAAAAGAGGTGTGCCCACTTAAGGGGTGGCATGCCTACTTAAGGGCTAATTAGCATTTTTCTAATGCATGGAACACATCCTTATGATACGTGATGTGCACTCCTTTAGTGCTAACAAGTGCATGTTTCTAATGAGTAGAATGCATCCTTATGATGTGTGATGTATACTATTCTAATACGGACAAATGCATTATTCTAATGTACGAAATACATTCTTATGATGCTAAGACAAAATACTCTTAAATGCATCTATTCTCTAGGGTTTGTTAGCACAATTAAGTGCGACTATTTTAAGGGCTTCAAACACTCTTAAGTACATCTACTTTCTAGGGTTTTCAACACCCTTCAGTACGCCTCGTCTGAGGGTTTATGCTTATTCCAAGGGCTTAAAACACTCTTAAGTGCACCTACTTTCTAGGGTTTTCAACACTCTTTGGTATGCCTTTTCTTAGGGTTTTTGTCTATTCTAAGGGCTTAAAACACTCTTAAGTGCACCTACTTCCTAGGGTTTCTTCTAATGCATGCCCATCGCGAAAATATCTATCATCCACTACTTCGCAGCCTTTAGACCTTTTCATTCTTCATGCCTTCGGCTGAGTATCCTTTTTTCTTCTTTGATCTCTTCAGTGTTTGCATTTATTGGGTTTAATTCCTTTGTTCAAAGTATTCTTGTTTCTATTCTTGATTTCTTCTAGTCTACTGGGAAAAATTCTTGATTCATTATGCTTTAGCATGCTTTGCTCTTGATCTCTTCAGATTTTGCATTTATAAGATCCTTCATTGGGGAGTTCATATTAGGTTGTTGATTCTAGGATTCACGAGGGATCTCCTCATCATTATTGCAAGTTCCTGCAAAATGTCAAACAATTCATGATGGTCAATTCAAATAAGTTCTAGATTTTACCATATTCGATGTTGTCTTCCAATGAAGCTTCTTTTTAGTCTTTACAGTAATTATTTCATGTCCATTTGGCTATCGAAAATCTGTCCTTCGATATGGCTCAAATTTCTTTATAAATTCTCCTTCTTCAAATCCCTTCTTTAAGGTGAACTTTCTTCTTTTAGGCGGATTTCCTTTTTAAGTTGAACTCCAAATTTCCTTTTCAAGATCCCTTCTTCAAGGTGGACTTCGAATTGTTTCTTGAAAATAGATGTCTTCTTCAAGGACATTCTTTTTTCAAAGCAGATGCCTTCTTCAAGGAGGATGCTTTCTTCAAGGTGAACATCAAACTTGAACTTCCTTCTTCAAAACAATAGTCCTTTCAATTGTCTTCAACTAAGGCAGTTCTCATTTTTGTAGTGATATTTATCATAATATTGTTCATTCTAGGCATCTTGTGCACACTACTTGAATTGCTTGATCTAGGTTTTTAGCACATCATGTCGCTTCCAGTGATCGTTGAGTCTCATCGAGATGGAGTTGACTTTGCATATCGTGCTTGATGCGTTCGAAACTAGCAAGTATACTAGTCGCACAAGTAATAAAGTGATGAGTAAGATATCGTTCCCACGAGGATTGATTCTAATTAAATTTGTTATTCGAAAGCAAAAACAGAATAAATGGGGGGTTTTGTTGATTGATTAACTAGATGAAATATTAATGCAAATAAAAAATAACACAATGGAAACTTAATTGAAGTGAGAATTAATCAATGACAGAAATTTGGTTGGGGATCATTCTCTGCCACAAGATATGGATTTGCGAATTAATCATAGAATTGTCATCCAATTACACCATTGAAATTATCAACCGTAGATAACAACATGCTCTGTTATCCCAATCTTTCCTTACTTTGTTGTTAAATAAAACAGGCTTTTTATTTAATCTCTATCCATTAAACAACCTAGAACAAGCTCTCTAAATTTAATTCAATGGATGCATTACGATAAGAAAGATAGGTTGATCTAAGCAATAAACACACAAGCTCGGATTATTTAACTTAGGTTGTATTCTCCAATTGCAATCTCTGATCACAATTTTGCTACTAAGGATTAGAATTTCAAGACAATTACGGATCAAGATTTCTAATCTAGCAGTAGACAATATCCAGATTATATTCAGTTGGCCACCCAAATACAATCAGCAAGTAATCATAAGCATTAAACATGGGAAAATATAAGCAACTTCAATTAAAGAATTGGATAATAACTTCTTGCACAATCAACTCACAAAAACCATATCAAGGGCTTTGAAATCACCCTCAACCAATTCAGATTTATTTACACATATTCAGACAGAATACAAATACAATACAATATGGAGACATTCCAGAAAATGAGAGGGAAAGGGAAACTTAGCAAATTTGATGAAATCTATTAGGATTTGTAGTTCTTCCTCTTTCCAAGCCTTCAATCTCCTTCAAGAATTCCAAGAGATGAGAGAAATCCAAAGATGCAGCCTCCTCCACGTTCTCCCCTCTTCAAGTTATGAAAATAAAACCCTAAAATGTGTTTAAATACTCTGCTACAGTGACTTGCTACAGTGCCCGTATTATACATGCTACAGTGAGTTGTGGAATTATATTTCTATACATCTCACACTGTTTTGATTACAACTTTTGGTACACTGAATGGATTTATAAACCGTAAAATTTTCCAGAAAATAGACTTCGAGAGCTTTCCAACGGTATATAATATGTCGTCGGGTTCATTGTATATCAATACAATTAAATCCGAGAAAATCACTGACTAGCAGAGGTGAAAATGAAGGTTTTTACTCCATTTTTGTGCAAGTTGCTCCAAAACTCCTACAAACATCAAAACCACACAAAAACATAAAAAATACCAAGGAATATAGCAAAGAAACATGGACGAATTGATATGAAAATGATATATAATTAGACACCTATCAAATTCCCCCACACTTAAACTTTGCTAGTCCTCGAGCAAGTACAACGATATGAAACAAAACTAAACTGAAACAGAATCAAAGGAAAATTAAAACACACAAATGCTTCAACTTGCAAATAGGCCTCAAAGATTGTACTTAATTATAACCCAAGGAATACTTCAAAATAATACACTTGATCAAGAATTTTATCTCAAAAATTAGTTTCGCTTCACTTTAATTCCTCAAGTGTGTGTGTGTAGAGCCATTCTCACCTAATCACTTGTAACCCAGATGAGTTTATGCATAAAAATGCATCATATTTAATATTGAAGATGTGTGTATAAATGAACTCCATAGGCTTGCTTTTCAAGTCACTCTCCACTCATGTAGACATGCACAACACCAAGGATCAAGTAGGACTTTATTAAGCTTGTAACGTTTGGCTTGGGTGAAGGTATGATAAAGGATAATAATTAGGTTTAAATCACCCACAAACACATAAAATCATTCAAGATTATGTAGAGCTCAACCCCATGACATAAAAAATTCATTCTTATTCACCAAATGACACCCCCAAACTTATTCAGAACACTCAAACTCTCTTTTTATTAATTTTTTTTATAACACAAAAGAAACTACACCCCCACACTTTGTTGTTTTATTCTTTTTAAAAAAACACTCAAGGTATAAATATCTTTTTCTTCCCTTTCTCTTCTTCTTTTTTTTTCTTTTTTCTCTTTTTTTTCATTTTTTTTACTACACTTCCCCTCCCCCACACTTAAACAACACATTGTCCTCAATGTGTAAGTACGTGGACGATAAGTACAGATTGGCTTTTTTTTTTTTTTACCAACACAATAGGACCCACTTGCTTTGCTCATGACACATCCCAACCTCCTCTAACTTCTCAAAACCAGAACATAGCTCAGAATTTAATTCTGAATGATCTACATGCTCATAGGTAAGGGATAAACTGTTTGGAACAAATTCATTTGAGGTTAGGAAATCTTTTAGTTAGTTAACAAAGAAAAAGGCTTACAAAGGCTCAAAGGGGTAACTAGGGATCAATTTCAGTCAAGGTTGGCTATTACGGCTCAAACGGTCCAAAGATGGCCTAAATCATTTCCCCAATGTTGCATAGTCTAGGATTTCGCCTCGAGTGACCATCAAACAAGTTCTAGAATTCATTGAAATCTGAGGAAACATTTAAATTACATAAACTTTCTCTAAGTGAACAAATAAATCAGTGATAATAGCTCAGTGCTCAATGTTGCGCAAGGAATCAAAGGTAAAGCAAAAACCAATATACATTTCAAGCATACGGATCCATGCATCATTTATCATTTTCCAAGAGTTATTCTTAATTCAATCATTATCTTATCATCGACACACAAAATGCAAGAAAAGAGGTACGTGACGTTGTTACACCTGAGTCAAGATTGTATATTTCAACAATCCTTAGGACCAGTAGCCTGCAGACTTAAGGTTTCCAGCCTATATAACTTTATTATGAAAGAACAAAATAAGATACAACACACTTCAAACAACATGAAATAAACAAACTACGGATTTATTCAGAGAGAATGCGTTTCAAGGGTTCAAGAAACCCTATATTCTGCCATTCTCAAGTTGTTTTCCACAAATTTCTCTTTTTGAATCGAAACTAATAAAGACAACACATAACAACTCTAAATTACATAAAACAAAACTTACTCATAAAATAACAAAGTCCAACAAACCAGCAAATAAAAACAAGTCAGTTAGAATGGGTCTAAAAAGTTTGAAGGTTAGCCTCCTTATTCAGCCGTTCTGGATTAAAGAGATCCAGAATGCGTTTCAAGAGGACTTAAACTTTTTAAGCCACCACTCTAAAAATTAAGATTAGAAAATATTACCTGGAACGAAAGAAACAACCTGAAAAAAAACTCAAAAAGAAATGACATAAAAAAAACTCAAATAAACACAATAAAAAGAAAGCAAACGAAAACAAAGCAAACCAGCAGATAGAGATTACAGATGGAGCGTTTAATCCAGTTTACGCCTCTTATTGCCTTCTCCAAACCAATCAATCCGAGCTGTTGTTGGATCAGGCGAATAGACGAATTCTTGTAGTTTGTCAATTAACTCCCCTGCCGTTGAAACTGTAACAAGGATTTGCCTCGCTGATGGTGAGATAAAAATTTTTTTCTACAGCTTGATCAAGAAAAGACAACAAACCATCAAAAAAAATATTGACATTTAACAAACCAATGGGTTTTTTATGGATGTTTAGCTGTGCCCAAGAGGTGATTTGAAATATCTCCTCTAATGTGCCATAACACCGGGTAAAGCTATAAATGCATCGGACTTAACAATCATATGTGCAATACGCTCATGCATGCTAGAGACTTGTAACTCTTCCCCGATTGTGTTGCCTACGATATCTCGTACAGCTAATGGTTTAGGGATAATGCCGAGAACTTTGCTCCCTCCTAGGGATGCAGCTGTCGACACACACCCCATTAACCCAAGACTACCCCCTCCATAAATCAAATGAATACCCCTCGCAGCTAATGTCCTACCAAGATCAAGAGCTGCTGTTGTAAACTCTCCATCTTTACCAAATTGCGATCCACAAAATACGCATATATTTTGGAATCGCCGAATTGGTGTTTTCTCCATTTCTACAAGTGCTGTGTAAAACAATGATGCACGTTAGGTAATATGCTTTTCAAGTGTAAGACAGGTTATAATAATGACATTTGAAAATATGGAGAATGGATATATACACATATAAAACTCTCAAATTTGATACATGGGGACATAATTTCGGTGGGGGTTGCTCGATGCAGATTTATCGCCCCGAGATCTGAAAAAATAGATATGCTTTCAGTGGGGTTTGACAAAACCTCCACACTTGTCGCCCACGTGTGCATGAAAAATGGAGATAAACTTTCGATGGGGTTTGAAAAAACCGCCACACTTGTCTCCCACGTGAAGCATGACAATTAGAGATATACTTTCGATGGGTTTTGACAAAACCGCCACACTTGTCTCCCACGTGAAGCATGAAAAGTAAAGATATACTTTCGGCGGAGGGTGACAAAACCTCCACACTTGTCTTCCACGTGTGCTTATATCATGGGGTAGTCATCTGGTTTGTCAAAAAGAAACTTGAAATTAAAACAAACAAAATCAACAAACAACAACAACACAAAAACAACATTGATAATCAGATCAAACGAAACAAGAAAAAAAAATTCTACAACAACAACACACATTCAAATATAAAGTAGTTGTGATTGTGGCTCACATCTTCCTCTGGTTTTACGTCCAGTAACGGTTGATACGCCTTCTATGAGTCGGGGATTTGCTTCCCATCCAGTTTTCTTATAAACTGGCAAACAGGGTCGTTTTTAGTCAGATTCCCTAGACTATAATACTACAATTCATCACGAAATTGTGTCCAAAGATTAAGCAATTCACGCTGAACAAGTGCACAAGTATGTGACTCAATAGTTAATAAAACATTATCCAGCGACTCATTACTCAGACCATTCTTAATAAATGATAGTTTATCTTCTCTATTTCTGGACACAAAACCTAATGAACGACAAGTCAGGTTACAATTCCATCAAGCACATTTATAACACACTTGTAACCTCTTTGCTCTTCGCCTCTTGGCGTAGTAGCTCTTTCCTAGACCAGGCATGTATTTTGCGAGAATAATGTCCGGCTCACCGGACAATCTCACCTTGGCTTCGATAAGCCATCGGATATCAGCAGGCACATTTAGGAGCATCAATGCCCAAAGTCTAGTCATCCGTACTTTATAAATTTTAAAAACAGCATTTTGAGGAAGTGAAGGGAAATATTTACGAAGGTTCGATAGAAAGATATCAGCATCCATTGAAGAGAAGAAAAGGAGAGATATTACCGATAATGCGATTGAGTTGTTCTTCTCCCAGATATGCACGTTTCAAACCTTCGAACAATGGCTTCAACTCCCGTTTGAATGTTTCCACAAGCTACTGCACAAATGAGCCCAAAGCACAGAATAATCAAATTGAACAAAAGAAAGGAAAAGAAAAGAGCAGAAACGAAACTAAAGACACATAAAAGAGATAACAACACAATAACAAGCAAAAGTCAAAAACAAGTAAAAAAATATAAAAACAAATGAGACAGATGGCAAAGAGAGATAAAACCTGATCAATTTGATGGCCTATGAAAGGAATCTCCTCGAGACACAAAAATCGATCATTATTACCTCATTTTATTTTTCTTTTTTTTTCAAAAACATTGGGTTGCCTCCCAATAAGCGCTTGGTTTAACGTCCTCAGCCTAACGTTGGTTCCATCATGGGAGGATCCAATTTTCGTTGTGCTTCTCTAATGGGCTTGGATCCCTCTTCTAACAAGATACGGTCCATGCATATGGATGGGCCTTGGATGTCAACAAATGTCCACTCAATAGCTATTTTGTGATCTGTAAGTATTCGGATGAGTTTCTCTTCTTGTATTCGTGCAAGGCCCATTTCTATTGTAACTCGCAAAGTATCATTCTCACCCAAGAATCCATGATTCAAATGATCTGGAAGTGACTTAAGCTCCAAGGTATTGGCTTTCATCACAGAAGGAAGAATTTTCTCATTAGATAAAGGAAACTGAATGCACGAAACATCATACCTATTTATGGTTATAGCTATGGTCTCATCTAAGCTTGCCACAACTTTCTCCATTTCTTTGGACACTTGTATCAAAATTTCTGACTCCTTAGAATTTTTTGTCCCTATGTGCTCATTAATAGCTATATCTAATCCATTCTTGCGAGTTAACTCAAAACATTGTTGTGGTAGAGAATCAACAACGTCAACTGCAAAAACAGAATGTAAGTCACTAGAGTACCTCATTGCCTCAAAAATATTTAAACATATCACCTTGCCATCAAACTCTATGATGAGAGTGTCATCACGAACATCAATCTTGGTTCTAACAGTTTTCGAGAATGGTCTCCCCATAAGAATCGGTGTTGGATTAGGAGATGTCTCATCCTCTATTTCAAGAACATAAAAGTCTACTGGGAAAACCAATTGATTCACCTGCTCAAGCACATCTTCCACAACTCTTTTGGTATATGCATTAAAACAATCAGCAATTTGAATTGTAATACCAATTTCCGCAAAAGGTCCAAGATTTAAGAAGCATAAATAGAATATGGCATGATGTTAATAGATGCTTCTAAATCTAACATAACTCTTTCAAACATGTTTTTAGCAATGGTGCATGGCATGGTGAACGTACCTGGATCTTTGCACTTTGGAGGAATTTTCCTTTACAATACAGCTGAAACATCTTCCTCCACACTTACTTTCTCATTTCTTTTTAACTTTCTTTTGCTGTTGCATAACTCCTTGAGACATTTTGTATAATGAGGTACTTGCTCGATAGCATCCAGAAGTGGTATACTTACCTCGATTTTGTGAGAAGTTTCCAGGATTTCTTGTTCTTGTTCCTCCTTCGATTTTGCAAATCTACTAGGAAAAAGTGGAGGAGAAACATATGAAGGAATGGGAGTTATAGGATTTACTTGAGAAGTCAGTGTTTTGTTCATGGTGGAAGTGGTGTCATCTCCTTCATCAGTTTGTGATTTCTTTGGTAGGACATCTAATTGCTCTCCATTTGCAAAGTTATCGCACAAGAATTCTCTCTTGGATTGATCACCGTTTGACAAGATAATTCTTCTGAGCCTTGGCCCTCGAATTTGCTCATGCTAGTGGCCAATTGTCCCAGTTGATTTGCCAGGGTTTGGATACTTGCCCCAGTTTCCTGCTGGAATTGCATTGTGTTAGTGGCAAGTGCATTAACAATGTCCTGGAGAGACATACCTGAGTTTTGTGAAGATGGTTGCGGTGCTGGATGTGGCATTGGTGGTGGTTGCATTTGAAAAGGTTGCTGCACTCTAGGTTGATTGAAACCTTGTGGCCGATTTGGTATCACATTTGGAGTGATTGGTTGATGATTCCAGTAACTGAAATTATGGTGATCTTCCCATCCAGCATTGTACTTGTTAGAGAAAGGATCATACCATTGCCTCGTTTGTCCTGGAAATCCACCCATGGCATTGGCCTGTTCCATATATTCTTCTTGTAAAGTTGGATACATGTCGATTGGATGCTCCATCGTAGAATATATCCCACATTCATAAGATTTTTGCATATCTCCTACAGCCATGTTTCCCACAAGAGAGGTTAGCTCAGAAAGTTGTTGTTCAATGTTCGGAGTGCTTACCTCATTTACTCTCCATGGTACTTGTGGCTCAAATCCGCTACTGAATTGATAGAAGTTTACTGCCATGTTGTCTAAACACAAACAATCAGAAAAGAAAAACAAAGAAAATATGAATCAACAATGAAAACAAAAATAACAAATCGATTAGAAAATCAATCCCCGGCAACGGCGCCAAAAACTTGATGCGTTCGAAACTAGCAAGTATACTAGTCGCACCAGTAATAAAGTGATGAGTAAGATATCGTTCCCACGAGGATTGATTCTAATTGAATTTGTTATTCGAAAGCAACAATAAACTAAATGAGGGGGTTTTGTTGGTTGATTAACTAGATGAAATATTAATGCAAATAAAAAATAACACAATGGAAACTTAATTGAAGTGAGAATTAATCAATGACAGAAATTTGGTTGGGGATCATTCTCTGCCACAAGATATGGATTTGCGAATTAATCATAGAATTGTCATCCAATTACACCATTGAAATTATCAACCGTAGATAACAACATGCTCTGTTATCCCAATCTTTCCTTACTTTGTTGTTAAATAAAACAGGCTTTTTATTTAATCTCTATCCATTAAACAACCTAGAACAAGCTCTCTAAATTTAATTCAATAGATGCATTACGATAAGAAAGATAGGTTGATCTAAGCAATAAACACACAAGCTCGGATTATTTAACTTAGGTTGTATTCTCCAATTGCAATCTCTGATCACAATTTTGCTACTAAGGATTAGAAATTCAAGACAATTACGGATCAAGATTTCTAGTCTAGCAATAGACAACAACCAGATTATATTCAGTTGGCCATTCCAAATACAATCAGCAAGCAATCATAAGCATTAGATATGGGAAAATACAAGCAACTTCAATTAGAGAATTGGATAACAACTTCTTGCACAATCAACTCACAAAAAACCATATCAAGGGCTTTGAAATCACCCTCAACCAATTCAGATTCAGTTACACATGTTTAAGAACGTGGTAAATACAATACAACATGGAGACATTCCAGAAAATGAAAGAGAAAGGGAAAACTTAGCAAATTTGATGAAATCTCTTAGGATTTGTAGTTCTTCCTCTTTCCAAGCCTTCAATCTCCTTCAAGAACTCCAAGAGATGAGAGAAATCCAAAGATGCAGCCTCCTCCACGTTCTCCCCTCTTCAAGTTATCAAAATAAAACCCTAAAATGTGTTTAAATACTCTGCTACAGTGACTTGCTACAGTGCCCGTATTATACATGCTACAGTGCTTGTGGAATTATATTTCTATACATCTCACACTGTTTTGATTACAACTTTTGGTACACTGAATGGATTTATAAACCGTAAATTTCTCCAGAAAATAGACTTCGAGAGCTTTCCAACGGTATATAATATGTCATCGGGTTCATTGTATATCAATACAATTAAATCCGAGAAGATCACTGACTAGCAGAGGTGAAAATGAAGGGTTTTACTACATTTTTGTGCAAGTTGCTCCAAAACTCCTACAAACATCAAAACCACACAAAAACATAAAAATACCAAGGAATATAGCAAAGAAACATGGACGAATTGATATGAAAATGATATATAATTAGACACCTATCAGTACTACTTGACAGAAATCTCATCGAGATTAAGTTGACTTTTCACATCATGCTGCTTGAGAGAAATCTCATCTAGATGGAGTTGACTTTGCACATTGTTTTGCTTGGGAGATGTCTCATCGAGATGGAGCTGACTTTGCACATCGTGCTGCTTGAGAGAAATCTCATCGAGATGAAGTTGCCTTTGCATATTGTGCTGCTTGAGAGGAATCTTATCAAGACTGAGCTACCTGATCCATACAGCTTGCACATTGTGTTGAACTAAAAAGCCTAATCTAGGCAATTCGCACATCGTGCTGACTAAGGAGCCTAATCCAGGGGGTTTGCACATCGTGCTGATTGAGAAGCCTAATCTAGGCGATTTTTGAACATTGTGGTGATTGAGAAGCCTAATCCAGGTAGTTTGCACATCGTGCTATTTCAATTGGGTCTCATCGAGACTGAGTTACACATCGTATTGTTTCTATGAGGTCTCATCGAGACTGACTTGCATATCATGCTGCTTCCATTGGGTCTCATTAAGACTGACTTGCATATTGTGTTGCTTGCATTAAGTCTCATTAAGATTGACTTACACATCGTGCTGCTTCCATTGGGTATCATTGAAATGGCTTGCACATCGTGCTACTTCAATTGGGTCTCATCGAGACTGACTTGCATATCGTACTGCTTCAATTAGGTCTCATTGAGACTGATTTACACATCGTGCTGCTTTAATTAGGTCTCATTGAGACTGACTTGCACTCCGTGCTACTTCCATAAGGTATAATCGAGACTACTTACACATCATGCTGCTTCTATTGGGTCTCATTGAGACTAACTTGCACATCGTGCTGCTTCCATTGTGTATCATCAAGTTGCACATCGTGCCATTTCGATTGGGTCTCATCGAGACTGACTTGCACATCATGCCACTACTACTATTCCTCTATGTGTTGAGCCTATTTCCTTTGCGGTTACCCCTAATATTTCATACTGCATTATGATTCTACAAGACCTAGTCACTTTTGGACTATACTTCATTTTAGATCATGCTTCCTGCAAGAAAAAGATTTTATGATTCATGTATGCATGCTCTGTTGATGCTAAATATGTATGCTTTTTGGGCTAGACGATCAATGAGGGTGTGGATTGAATTTAGGCCAGCTTCTTCTTATGAAAGGATACTGAGGATGACTTAGCAATGAGCAGAGAGAGACTTTGGTATAGCAGACTCGTGCAATGAATCTTCAAATGCTCAATTCTTCAAATGACTAGTGAATAGTCAGTCTGCCTATTTCAAGCACCATTTCTTTTGCTTCCTTTGAGATGATTAAGACAATTCTATCTACCATGGTTTTCAAGATGGTTAGGCCAATTCTTTGCCCCCTCATTCTTTTCTTTTCTGAAGATGAATAGGTAATTCTTTGCCCTCTTGCTTCTTTTCACTGCTTAAGATGAATGGGCAATTCTTTGCCTCTTATTTCTTTTAAATTCTGAAGATGAGTGGGTAATTCTTTACCCCCTCTTTGAAAAGTTTAGTACTGTCCTAGGGAATTTCTTCATCCGCCTTTAAGGGCATTATTCCTCCTTTTTTGTAGACGTCCATGTTGGATGAAATGGCTAACCTCTTCCATATATCTCGCTTCTTCATTATTGGTAGCATGGTTGCCTTCTTTGATACTATTGATGGGAATTGCTAGTAGATTTTATTCTTCTTAATGTGTTTTCAACACATCCAATATCCTTCAACAAATAACTTGGAACACTAAATGTGAGTTGTGCATCAATTTGTTTCACATTCAAATTCTTTAAAGACTTCTCAAATTCGATAGCTTAAGGTAATGCATTGATATCGTGATTGTTCACAATTTCAATTCTAATGCCAAAATTGCTTCATTCAAGATTCTTTTTGTGTGTGTGTGTGTATAGCCAATCATACTTCCCTTATTAAGACTCATATAGCTTTATCCAAATAAAAAATAGTGATCAATCTCTTAAGATAGAAGAACCATCATAAGCTCGCTTTTCACAGCACTCTCCACTAATGTAGGCTCATCACAACATCAAGGATCATTAGGGCTTTATCAACCTTGTAATGTTAGGCCTAGGTTAAGGTATAATGAAGAAATTTATAAGGCTATCTCATCCATAGTCACATAACCATTCTAGGTTTTAATTGAGAGCATCAACTTATTTTCATCACCATGTTTGTTTCGATTTTGAATGGCTACATCCCTAAACTTTGAGTCTTCATCCACCACGTTTGCTTTGCTTTCAGTTTTGAGTGGTTACACCACTAAACATTACACTTTTTCATTTTCATTTTCTTCTCTTCTTTTCTCTTTTCTCTCTTTTCTCCTTTTTTTTGTTCTTTTTCTTTTTCTTCTTTGAACTCAAAATTACAAAGACCTTCTCAAATTCCTTTTGTTATCCCATAAGCATAGCTCTCAATGCTTTTTTCTAAAATGTTCATATGCTATGAGTGAAGGGTACTATATAGGGAAAATGTTTCCACTACTAGGATAAATTTTGTGTTTTGATAAAGAAAATGCTTGATTAGGCTCGATGGGGTGCACTAGGGATAACAAAATAAGCATAGGTGGGCTTGAAAGGCTCAATTGATTCAAACAATACGCAAATCATTTCCTTGATGTTATGTAACCTAGAATTTTGCCTCGAGTGGTGATCAAACATGTTCTAGAGTCCTGTGAGATCTCAACACCAAGCTTTATTAACATAAAGTTTCTCTAAGTGATATTAAGCTACATATTCATGGCTATTGTGCTCAAATGATTGAATAATCAAGAATAAAACTCATTTACCAAAAAAGAGTCAAGCATGCAAGCAGCACAATCTCATGTATTAGCAAAAATCTATTTCCAATGGGTATCATGACTTTATCAATGATCATCAAAAGACACACAACTCCCATTTTTTCAATTCACATAAACACCAAAACAAAGTGTTTCAAAGCAAATTGAATTCAAGGCTTCACTATTCTTTCTCTAGGTCAAGAATTCTTCCTTTATTGATCAAGTCTTATATCTCATGTTGAAGACAGTGGCATTTGTCAGTGATATGGCTAGTTTGTTGGTGAAATTACAATATTCATGATGTTTGTGGTTCACTAGTCATGGGTTTTGTGGAGGCTTTAGTGTCAGTGGGAACAACACAAATTGGGTATGAAGCTCCTCAAATACTTTAGATAAGGGTCATCCCAATTGATTGAACTTTCTTGGTTGATGCTCTTCTACATCCTTGTCGTCTAACCCGCTAGTTTGGTCATTACCATTGATTTCTTCTAGGGTGGTTGTTGTATCTTCTTTTCTGCCTGGCCCCTAAATCTTTTATTTGGATGCCTGAATCATACAAGTCTTCAAATGTTTTGTTAGAGAAACCCGCAAGTCTATCATTGATAAAGGCATGGGCTTCATTGATCATCATACAGACCTGGTCCTTCTCCACAAGCCTTGTGGTCATCTTGGCAGCTTTGGCCCTCCAACGGACTAGGTACTCCAAATAAGTCTCATTGGCCTTTTGGCGAGTAGTCTCCAAATCCCTCAAAGTTACCCCCAGTTGAGTATTGTGGTAATACTGTTCCACTTACCATGGCCAACTGCCTAATTGATTCTGACTCATCTTTGTTGGCTAGGCCTTTCCCCTTATCTCTACCTTGGCTAGTCTCACCATCATCACTACTATTACTCTCCGGCGGTGGTTGGTTTGTACGATTAAGCCCATTCTGCATGACTTCTACAAGTTGAGCTATTTTTTTTTGAAGAGCGGTGATGGCAGCCCTCATTTAACCCATCTCAGCATTGTTGTTTTTGGGGCGACCATTTCAACAACTGGTTATTCTTGTCTTGTCAAACCACTACCTCATCTAATCCAAGCTATGATGGCTGTCAAACAAAGGTGTTAATGCCATGCATGCATGTATGCATAATAAGATGCATGTCATAATAGGGCATAGACATTCTTTCAACCTTCCAACTGTGTATCTCCCACAGATGTGAGGTCGAGTCTCTTTTCCTAGGATTCTTGGCCTCATTCCCAAGTCATCATCATGGGATATGGGAATGCGAGATTATCTCTTCTAATTCTAACATTCAAGTTGATGTTGGATTCTCCATGATTATCATAATATAGCTTCTAAATGTCATGATAACCTTAACTCATGACATTTAGAAGTGATAAAGTGATAAGTAGATATCGTTCCCACGAGGATTGATTCTAATTGAATTTGTTATTTTTCAGCAATAATAAACTAAACAGGGGGGGTTTTGTTGATTGATTAACTAAACTTAATACGAAAGCAAATGAAGAATAACACAAAGCAAAGTTAAATGGAGTGAAAAATCAATGAGAGACACTTGGTTAAGAGTTCATTCTCTGCCACAAGATATGAATTTGTGAATTAACATAGAATTGTAATCCAATTACAGCATTGAAGTTATCAACCGTAGATAACAACAAGCTCTGTTATCCCAATCTTTCCTTACTTTGTTGTTAAATAAAACAAGCTCTTTATTTAATCTCTATCCATTAAACAACCTAGAACAAGCTCTCTAAGTTTAATTCAATAGAAGCATTACGATGAGAAAGATAGGTTGATCTAAGCAATAATCACACAAGTTCGGATTATTTAACCTAGGTTGTATTTTCCAATTGCAATCTCTGATCACAATTTTGCTACTAATGATTGGAAATTCATGACAATTACGGATCAAGATTTCTAATCTAGCAATAGACAACAACAGATTATATTCAGTTGGCCATTCCAAATACAATCAGTAAGCAATCATAAGCATTAGATATGGGAAAATACAAGCAACTTCAATTAGAGAATTGGATAACAATTTCTTACACAATCAACTCACAAAATCCATATCAAGGGCTTTGAAATCACCCTCAACCAATTCAGATTTAGTTACACATATTCAATCAGAATAACAAATACAATACAGAGAAATTCCAGAATTGAAAAGGAAAGAAAGAACTTAGCAAATTCTTTGAAAATCTTCTTTGTAGATGAATCTTCTTGGAATTGTAGTTCCTCCTCTTTCAAAATCTTCTTTCTCCTTCAAGAACTCCAAGGGATGAGAGAAATCCAGAAATGCAGCCTCCTCCCACGTTTTCCCCTCTTCAAGTTATGAAAATAAAACCCTAAAATGTGTTTAAATACTCTGCTACAGTAACCTGCTACAGTGTCCCGTATTATACATGCTACAGTGATTTGTGGAATTACATTTCTATACTTCTCACACTGTTTTGATTACAACTTTTGGTACACTGAATGGATTTATAAACCGTAAATTTCTCCAGAAAATAGACTTCGAGAGCTTTCCAACGGTATATAACATGTCATCGGGTTCATTGTATATCAATACAATTAAATCCGAGAAGATCACTGACTAGCAGAGGTGAAAATGAAGGGTTTTACTCCATTTTTGTGCAAGTTGCTCCAAAACTCCTACAAACATCAAAACCACACAAAAACATAAAAATACCAAGGAATATAGCAAAGAAACATGGACGAATTGATATGAAAATGATATATAAATAGACACTTATCAAATTCCCCCACACTTAGACTTTGCTAGTCCTCGAGCAACTACGACAATGATGAAATAAAACTAAACCGAAACAGAATCAACAAAAAATTAAAACACACAAATGCTTCATCTTGCAAATAGGCCTCAAAGATTGTACTTAATTATAACCCAAGGAAAACTTCAAAATAATGCACTTGATCAAGAATTTTATCTCAAAGATTAGTTTCGCTTCACTTCAATTCCTCAAGTGTGTGTGTGTAGAGCCATTCTCACCTAATCACTTGTAACCCGGATGAGTTTATGCATAAAAATGAATCATATTTAATATTGAAGATGTGTGTATAAATGAACTCCATAGGCCTGCTTTTCAAGTCACTCCCCACTAATGTAGACATGCACAACACCAAGGATCAAGTAGGACTTTATTAAGCTTGTAACGTTTGGCTTGGATGAAGGTATGATAAATGATAATAATTTGGCTCAAATCACCCATAAACACATAAATCATTCAAGACTATGTAGAGCTCAACCCTATAACACAACTTCATTTCAATTCACCAGGTTACTCCCCCAAACTTATTTAGAACACTCAATCTTTTTTTTTTTTTGCAGAAAACAAAAGAAAACTATACCCCACACTTTGTTGTTTCATTCTTTTTAAGAACACTTAAGGGTATAGATCTCTTATTCTTCTTCTTTTCTTCTTTTTTTTCTTTTTTTTCTTTTTTTTTTATTACACTTTCCCTCCCCTACACTTAAACAACACATTGTCCTCAATGTGTAAGTACGTGGACGATAAGTACAGATTGGTTTTTTTTTTCTTTTTCTTTTTTTTTTCAAACACAATAGAACTCACTTGCATTGCTCATGACACATCCCAATCTCCTCTAACTTCCCAAAATCAGAACATAGCTCAAAATGTAATTGTGAATGATCTACATGCTTATAGGTAAGGGATAAACTGTTTGGAACAAATTCATTTGAGGTTAGGAAATCTTTTAGTGAGTTAACAAAGAAAAAGGCTTACAAAGGCTCAAAGGGGTAACTAGGGATCAATTTCAGTCAAGGTTGGCTATTAAGGCTCAAACGGTCCAAAGATGGCCTAAATCATTTCCCCAATGTTGCACAGTCTAGGATTTCGCCTCGAGTGACCATCAAACAAGTTCTAGAATTCATTGAAATCTGAAGAAACATTTAAATTACATAAACTTTCTCTAAGTGAACAAATAACTCAGTGATAATAGCTCAGTGCTCAATGTTGCGCAAGGAATCAAAAGCAAAGCGAAAACCAATAAACATTTCAAGCACACAGATCCATGCATCATTTATCATTTTCCAAGAGTTATTCTTAATTCAATCATTATCTTATCATCGACCCACAAAATGCAAGAAAAGAGGTACGTGGCGTTGTTACACCTGAGTCAAGATTGTATATTTCAACAATCCTTAGGACCAGTAGCCCGCAGACTTAAGGTTTCCAGCCTATATACCTTTATTATGAAAGAACAAAACAAGAAACAAGACACTTCAAACAACATGAAATAAACAAACTACAGATTTATTTGGAGAGAATGCGTTTCAAGAGTTAAGAAAACCCCATATTCTGCCATTCTCAGATTTTTCCACAATTTTTTTTTAGTCAGAACTGGTAAAGGCACAAAAATATATAACAACTCTAAATTACATAAAATTAAACCTACTCATGAAATAACAAAGTCCAACGAGTCAGCAAACAAAAACAAGTCAGTTAGAATGGGTCTAAAAAGTTTAGAAGTTAGCCTCCTTATTCAGCCACTATGGATTGAAGAGATCCAGAATGCATTTCAAGAGAACTTAAACTTTTTAAGCCACCACTCTAAAAGCAAAGATTAGAAAATATTACCTACGGTGAAAGAAACAATCTGAAAAAAACTCAAAAGAAATGACATAAAAAAAAACTCAAATAAACACAATAAAGAGAAAGCAAACGAAAATGAAGCAAACCAGCAGATAGAGATTACAGATGGAGCATTAAATCCAGTTTACGCCTCTTATTGCCTTCTCCAAACCAATCTATCCGAGATATTGTTGGATCAGGCGAATAGACGAATGCTTGTAATTTGTCAATTAACTCCCCTGCAGTTGAAGCTGTAACCAGGATTTGCCTCGCGGACTGTGAGATGAAGTTTTTTTCTACTGCTTGATCAAAAAAAGACAACAAACCATCAAAAAAATTATTGACATTTAACAAACCAATGGGTTTCCGATGGATGTTTAGCTGTGCCCAAGAGGTGATTTGAAATATCTCCTCTAATGTACCATCACCACCGAGCAAAGCTATAAATGCATCAGATTTAATGACCATATGTGCAATACGCTCATGCATGCTAGATACCTGTAACTCTTCCCCCATTGTGTTGCCTATGATATCTCGCACAGCTAATGGTTTAGGGATAATGCCGAGAACTTTACTTCCTCCCAAGGATGCAGCTGTCGACATACACCCCATTAACCCAAGACTACCCCTTCCATAAATCAAATGAATACCCCTCGCAGCTAATGTCCTACCAAGATCAAGAGCTGCCGTTGTAAACTCTCCATCCCTACCAAATTGCGATCCACAAATACGCATATATTTTGGAATCGTCGAATTGGTGTTTTCTCCATTTCTACAAGTGCTCTAACCTTGTGTAAGACAATGATGCACGTTAGGTAATATGCTTTTCAAGTGCAAGACATGTTATAATAATGACATTTGAAAATATGGAGAATGGATATATACACACGTTAAACTCTCAAATTTTACACATGGGTACATAATTTCGGTGGGGGTTGCTCGATGCAGATTTATCGCCCCAAGATTTGAAAAAATGAGATATGCTTTCGGAGAGGTTTGACAAAAACTACACACTTGTCTCCCACGTGAAGCATGGAAAATGGAGATACACTTTCGGCGGGGGTTTGACAAAACCCCCGCACTTGTCTCCCACGTGAAGCATAAAAAATGGAGATACACTTTCGGTGAAGGTTGACAAAACCTCCACACTTATCTCCCACGTGTACTTATGCCATAGGGTAGTCATATGGTTTGTCAAAAAGAAAACTTGAAATTAAAACAAAAAAAATCAACAAACAACAACAACACAAAAACAACATTGATAATCAGATCAAACGAAACAAGAAAAAAAATTCTACAACAACAACACACATTCAAATCTACAAGTAGTTGTGATTGTGGCTCACATCTTCCTCTGGTTTTACGTCCAGTAACGGCTGAAACGCCTTCTATGAGTCGGGGATTTTCTTCCCATCCATTTTTCTTATAAACTGGCAAACAGGGTCGTTTTTAGTCAGATTCCCTAGACTATAACACTGCAATTCATCACGAAATTGTGCCCATAGATTAAGCAATTCACGCTGAACAAGTCCATAAGAATGTGACTCGAGGGTTAACAAAACATTATCCAGCGACTCATTACTCAAACCATTCTTAATAAATGAAAGTTTATCTTCTTTATTCCTGGACGCAAAACCTAATGAATGACAAGTCTGGTTACAATTCCATCTAGCACATTTATAACATACTTGTAATCTTTTCGCTCTTCGCCTCTTGGCGTAGTAGCTTTTTCCTAGACCAGGCATGTATTTTGCGAGATTAATGTCCGGCTCACCGGACAATCTCACCTTGGCTTCGATAAGCAATCGGATATCAGCAGGCACATTTAGGAGCATCAATGCCCAAAGTCTAGTCATCCGTACTTTATAAATTTTAAACACAGCATTTTGAGGAAGTGAAGGGAAATATTTTCGAAGGTTCGATAGAAAGATATCAGCATCCATTGAAGAGAAGAAAAGGAGAGATATTACCGATAATGCGATTGAGTTTGTTCTTCTCCCAGATATGCACGTTTCAAACTTTCGAACAATGGCTTCAACTCCCGTTTGAATGTTTCCTCAAGCTGTTGCACAACTGAACTCGAAGCACGGAATAATCAAATTAAACACAAGAAAAGAAAAGAAAAGGAAAGAAAATAGAGACACATAAAAGAAATAAAAACACAAGAGCAAATGAAAGTCAAAAACAAACAACAAAGCAAATGAGACAATGGCAAAGAGAGATAAAACCTGATCAATTATAATAGCCCATGAGAGGAATCTCCTCGAAACACAAAAATTGATCATTACTACCTTCTTTTCTTTGTCTCTTTTTATTATATTTCAAAAACATTGGGTTGCCTCCCAATAAGCGCTTGGTTTAACGTCCTCAGCCTGACGTTATCTATCCTCACCCATCAAGATAAGTGGGCTCGTAGAGAGGTACCTCATCGATGTCCTGCATCACTGAATTCTCATAGTAAGGCTTCAACCTGTGCCCATTCACCTTGAATACTTTATCCATTTTTAAGCTCTTGATTTCCACTGCACCATGGGGAAAAACATTAGTACTAACAAAAGGTCCAACCCATCGAGATCGTAATTTACCTGGAAATAACTTGAGACGAGAATGAAATAAAAGAACTTTCTGTCCCACTTCAAAATTCTTCGTGGAGATCATTTTATCATAAAATGCCTTAGTTCTCTCCTTGTAAATTCTGGAATTCTCATTGGCATCATTTCTAAGTTCTTCCAATTCTTGCAGTTGAAGCTTCCTTTGTTCTCCAGCAGCATCCATCTCCATGTTACAAAGCTTTACTGCCACCATGCTTTGTGTTCGAGCTCTACTGGAAGGTGACATGGCTTACCATAGACTAACCTATACGGAGACATCCCAATAGGTGTCTTGTAAGCAGTTCGGTAGGCCCAAAGTGCATAATTCAATCGTAGGCTCCAATCTTTTCTACTCGGATTCACTGTCTTCTCGAGAATGGACTTGACTTCCCGATTTGAAACTTCAACTTGACCACTAGTTTGTGGATGATATGCAGTAGACACCTTGTGAGTGTTGTATTTCTTGAGCAAGGCTTCAAATGATCGGTTGTAGAAGTGTGTCCCTCTATCGCTAATCATGGCTCTTGGTGTTCCAAATCTCGCAAAAATGTTAGATTTCACAAAATCTACAACAATTTTAGAATCATTAGTTCTCGTAGCTTTTGCTTCTACCAATTTAGAAACATAATCCACAGCAAGTATAATGTAAACATTACCAAATGATGAAGGAAAAGGACCCATGAAATCAATACCCCACACATCAAAAATCTCGATAATAAGTATAGGGGTTTGTGGCATTTGATTTTTGGCACTTAAATTACCTATCCTTTGACAACAGTCACAAGCTTTGCAGAACAGATATACATCTTTGAACAATGATGGCCAGTAGAATCCACAATCAAGAACTTTAAGGGCTGTTCTTTTTGGTCCGAAATGACCTCCAAATGCATAAGAATGACAGAAGGTTAAAATTGAATTAAATTCAGATTCAGAAATGCACCTTATTATCACTTGGTCAGAACAATGCTTCCATAAGTACGGATCATCCCATATGTAATACTTGGCAATGTTTTTGATCTTGTCGCTTTGAGCTCGAGTTAAGTCATGTGGTAGCTTCTTGGTAACTAAGTAATTAACAATATCTGCATACCAAGGGGCTGCTACATGTAGAGACAGCAATTGTTCATCCGGAAAACTTTCTTGTAATGGCAGTACATCATCGTCATGGACAATGCGACTGATGGATGGTCTGCAACTAAGTTTTCACTTCCCTTCTTATCTTTGATCTCCAAGTCAAACTCCTGTAAAAGGAGTATCCACTGAATAAGCCTTGGTTTAGCATTTTTCTTTGTGAGCAAGCACCTCAAAGCTGCATGATCAGAATAAACGATTACTTTAGTACCAATCAAATAAGATTGAAACTTTTCTAAAGCAAAAATAACCGCTAGCAGTCTTTTCTCAGTGGTAGAATAATTAAGTTGAGCATCATTTAAAGTCCGAGATGCATAGTAAATGGCATGTGGAATTTTGCCAATTCGTTGACCCAAAACAGCACCCACAGCGTAGTCACTTGCATTGCACATGATCTCGAATGGATGTTTCCAATTCGGAGATTGGATTACTGGAGCGGAAGTCAAGAGTTCCTTCAGTTTCTCAAATGCCTCTTTGCATTTCTCATCAAATTCAAAGGCCACGTCATTCTGTAATAATCTGCATAGGGGCAATGCTATCTTCGAGAAATCTTGATGAATCTACGATAAAAACCTGCATGACCAAGAAACGAACGAATATCCCGCACACTTGTAGGAGGTGGTAAGGAACATATAAAGATCTATCTTGGATTTATCAACTTCTATACCCTTAGCAGAAATAACATGTTCCAAAACTATACCTTGATCTACCATAAAATGACATTTCTCCCAATTCAGAACAAGGTTAGTTTCTATACATCTTTGAAGTATAAGGGTAAGGTTGTCAAGGCATTTATCAAAAGAATCACAAAAAACACTAAAGTCATCCATAAATACCTCAATGATGTTCTCAACATAATCAGAGAAAATACTTACCATACACCTTTGGAAAGTGGCAGGGCATTGCAAAGACCGAATGGCATGCGTCGATAGGCAAATGTACCGAATGGGCATGTGAATGTAGTTTTCTCTTGATCCTCAGTGGCAATGACAATCTGATTATATCCTGAATAGCCATCAAGAAAACAATAATGAGGATGGACCTGATAAGCTTCCAGCATTGATCAATGAATGTCAAAGGACACAGTGATCCTTGCGAGTGCAGAATTGAGCTCTTCGATAATCAATACCACTCGTCACCCGGTTTGGATACGAGTGGGAACTAGCTCATTATTGTCATTTTAACCCATAACACCAGATTTCTTGGTGGAAAACGACTTGGAATGCGACTCACAAACTTGCTATCCGAAATGGATAAAGTACACCACATCTAACAATTTCAGGATTTCTTTCTTGACAACTTCCATCATGGGAGGATTCAACCTCGCTGTGCTTCTCTAGTGGGCTTGGATCCCTCTTCTAACAAGATGCGGTGCATGCATACGGCTGGACTAATACCTTTGATGTCAGCTATTGTCCACCCAAGGGCTGTTTTGTGATCTCGGAGCACTCGGATGAGTTTCTCTTCTTGTAATGGTGCAAGACCCTTTGCTATTATGACTGGAAAAGTATCTTTCTCACCTAGGAATACATGCTTCAAATGATCTGGAAGAGGCTTAAGCTCCAAGGTAGGTGCTTTCATCACGGAAGAAGAATTTTTCTCAGTAGATAAAGGCCAAGTCAATGTACGAACAGCATACCTTATTGGTGATAGTTTATAGTCTCAATCAAGTTGCCACAACTTCTCAATTCTTGGACACGTATCAAACTTCCCTGGTTCTTTGAAACTTTCTATCCGTATGTGTCACTAATGGCTACTACCATTCATCTTTGCGAGTTAACTCAAAAAATTGTGTGCGAAAAGAATCAATGACATCAACTGCAAAACAGGTGTAAGTCAGTAGGGTATCTCATTGCCTCAAAAATATTGAAGCGAATCAACCGCCATCAAATCCATTGTGAGAGTGCCATCATGAACATCAATCTTGGTTCGGGCAGTTTTCAAGAATGGCCTCCCTAAAAGAATTGGTGTTGGATTGGGAGATGTCTCATCCTCCATTTCCAGAACATAAAGTCTGCTGGAAAAACCAATTGATTCACCTGCACAAGCACATCTTCCACAACTCCCTTGGGATATGCATTAGAACGATCAGCAAGTTGAATTACAATACCAGTTTCCGCAAGGGGTCCAAGATTCAAGGAAGGCATAAAGATAGGGCATGTGCTAAGGTTATTTATATATCATTTTCATATCAATTCATCCATTTTTCTTTGCTATATTCCTTGGTATTTTTATGTTTTTGTGTGGTTTTGATGTTTGTAGGAGTTTTGGAAGCAACTTGCACAAAAATGGAGTAAAACCCTTCATTTTCACCTCTTCTAGTCAGTGATCTTCTCGGATTTAATTGTATTGATATACAATGAACCCGACGACATGTTATATACCGTTGGAAAGCTCTCGAAGTCTATTTTCTGGAGAAATTTACGGTTTATAAACCCATTCAGTGTACCAAAAGTTGTAATCAAAACAGTGTGAGATGTATAGAAATATAATTCCACAAGTCACTGTAGCATTTATAATACGGGGCACTATAGCAAGTCACTGTAGCAGAGTATTTAAACACATTTTAGGGTTTTATTTTGATAACTTGAAGGGGGGAGAACGTGGTGGAGGCTGCAGCTCTGGAATTCTTTCATCTCTTGGAGTTTTTGAAGGAGAAAGGAAGCTTGGAAAGAGGAAGAACTACAATCCAAAGAGAATTACATCAAATTTGCTAAGTTTTTCCTTCCCTTTCATTTTCTGGAATGTCTCCATGTTGTATTGTATTTACCACGTTCTTAAACATGTGTAACTGAATCTGAATTGGTTGAGGGTGATTTCAAAGCCCCTGATATGGTTTTGTAAGTTGATTGTGTAAGGAATTGTTATCCAATTCTCTAATTGAAGTTGCTTGTATTCTCCCATATTTAATGCTTATGAATGCTTGCTGATTGTATTTGAGTGGCCAACTGAATATAATCTGGTTGTGATTTATTGCTAGACTAGAAATCCTGATCCGTAATTGTCTTGAAATTCTAATCATTAGTAGCAAAATTGTGATCAGAGATTACAATTGGAGAATACAACCTAAGTTAAATAATCCGAGCTTGTGTGTTTATTGCTTAGATCAACCTATCTTTCTTATCATAATGCATCCATTGAATTAAACTCAGAGAGTTGTTCTAGGTTGTTTAATGGATAGAGATTAAATAAAGAGCTTGTTTTATTTAACAACAAAGTAAAGAA